>CAUYLG010029069.1:0-26443 GCA_963573385.1 Cacajao melanocephalus
TAAAAATAACTTTGCCAGAAAGATATAGGTAGAGAATTTTTTAAATAACTTCGCCGTAACGTAAAAGTAACATACTTTCCGTATCGTACTAAGCTTTGGCATTTTACTAGAAAAGGGTATAAGAACAGTGACTTTTGGGCCGGGCGCGGTGGCTCACGCCTGTAATCCAAGCACTTTGGAGGCCAAGGCGGGCGGATCACCTGAGGTCGGGAGTTCAAGACCAGCCTGACCAACATGGTGAAACCCCATCTTTATTAAAAAAAAAAAAGAACAGTGACTTTACTAGTCAGCATACCTAAAATATAGTACAAATAAACCAGTCTTGAAGTGACCCCCGAACACTTCTTTCTAATCAGCCAAAGTAGATGTTAGAAAAGCTAAACACTAAAACTCGTGTATTACTATCATAGGGGCAGCTCTCAGGTTCCCTTTCAGAGTCCATTTAAGCTTAAGGGAGGGAAAATGCATTAATAAGCTATTATCTGGTTTCCCACTTCATAACAAAATGCCAGAAGGAATTGCTGAAAGTGTGCACAGTGGCCATCAAGAAGTATGTGACCAGGCCAGGTGCAGTGGCTCACACCTGTAATCCCAGCACTTTGGGAGGTCGAAGTGGGCAGGTCACCTGAGGTTAGAAGTTCAAGACCAGCATGGCCAATATAGTGAAACCCTTTCTCTACTAAAAATACAAAAATTAGCTGGGTGTGGTGGTATATGCCTATAATCCCAGCTATTCAGGAGGCTGCTGAGGCAGAATAATTGCTTGAATCCAGGAGGCAGAGGTTGTGGAGAGCCAAGATCACACCACTGCACTTCAGCTTGTGTGACAGAGCAAGACTCTGTCTCAATAAATAAATAAATAAATGAAGTATGTGACTGAGGAAGCAGAAGAAACATACATCTTTTAGAAACATCTGTACCCGAACTGGTAAAAATGTAGTGTTTATACTTTTTCTTATTTACCAGTTCACTGGAAAATACGTTTTTATGGATTACCACCTCCTCTGATGCTGCCAGGTGAATGAAGAGTTAGCTACAGTAACCAGTGGTAACACAGTTGATTGGTTCTAACACTATTTGTGTGGTACCAAAAGTACTTGTACATAGGAAGCATAATATATTTTTAAATTATTTATTTTAACCACATCTGAAATAGAAGGAAAAAAAGAGGTTTTTGAGCCCTAGCATTAATGAGCTAGGGCCTTCATAATTTAAAAAGTGACGCAGTGAGCTGTACCTATTAGGCATCAAATATTTTAATTTTTTTCCATGTGATAACAGACATTTTCATTTCTCCCTTTATATAATTTTCCTCCTGTTCCTTAATACTTCTTTTATTTTATTAAAAGAAATTCATCTCAAAGATTTACTTATTGGACTGTGTTATAAGCAGGATAGTAGAAATGGTGTTTTCAGTAGAATTTTTGCTAAACAAAATCAATGTAATGTCTTCAAGAAGAACTGATTGTCTTTCTCTTGGAGTTAAATGATCTGTAGGCTATTGGATTCCTTTTTCTTTTACAAAGTGATCTGATCTACAATTTAGTAATGCAGTCCAGAATCCCTAAGATCTGTTTGTCCTTTAGTTTGTGTACTGCCAGTGTTTCTATAACACTGCCAGTCAAGCCTCCAGGTCTCAGACAGCAGTGCCCTCTAGCGATCTTTGATTTGGAGATTGTATGGTGATTGTGATTACCCACTGGTGACCTATCTAGGTCCTCTTGAGAGATTTTAATTTAATTTAATTTTTACTTTTCCTGCTGAAAAAGCAAAGGGATTTTTAATGTTTGTTGGGTGGCAGCCTTTGACTTTGAGGGATCTATTAAAGCCGTTTACCAATGCTAAAGCATCATAAACTAAGGAAGTGGCCAGGTAATTGTCTGTACCATACTGTATATTCTTGCAAACTAATAGTCATTGTTTCATTAGTTTTCATCTATTAATAGAAACTGATAAAACAGAAATTATGCTTATAATGAGTCTGCCTCATTGCAAAAACTTTCATTTAATATTCATCTGCCAGTTTTCTTTCTGCTTCTGCTTGGCTTTTAGAGTTCCTTATATTCTTGAGTTTCTGTCTCTGTGCTTTCTGAGGTCTTTCAATCTCTTATGTCTCTCAATCTAAAGAAAAGATGTCCTTGTATCTATTTCAGTGGTTTACTTCAAATCACAACACAACTGAATTTATAGTTTGGAAAAATGTTGATAATATTAAAATATGTTAATTTCCTCCACTGTGTTTGTAGTCTGTATTTTGGCAGCCTTTTAAATATTTATGCAGTAATCTAATCAGAAAAGATACAGAAGACGCTGGGCGTAGTGGTGTATTAGTCCCAGTTACTTGAGGGTCTGAGGCAGAAGGATTGCTTGAGCCCCGGAGGTGGAGGTTGCAGTGAGCCGAGCTCATGCCACTGCACTCCAGCATGAGTGACAGACTCTGTCTCCAAAAAGAAAAGAAAAGAAAAGACACAGAAGAGTTTCTGTGGCTTTTACGGTAATTTAGAGGATAGAAAAGTAAGTTATGGGTCTATATGTGAACTCATCCAACTCTCACTTGTTGGGTACCACAAAATAGTTTATAAATATTTGTTAAGCAGTAAATGTATCTCTTTATTGTTTCTTCTTTTATTGTTAATATAGGGAATTACTTGTAGTTTTCCCAAGTTATTTTCATGAGAACCAAAACAATATACTAGTACAGAAATGCCACAAAGTATTAGATGAAAACTGCATTTAGTAAAATGCATAGACATTATTTTGACAGCATTTATTTCAGTCATGTATATTCTTTTACTTTTTTCTTTTTTCTTTTTTTAATAAAAGCTTTTTACTCTAAAAATTTTTTTCTTTTAATTCATATTCTTTTTAATGAACAAATGGCTCCAGAATGTATATTCCTTTCTTAAAATTAGTTTGAAACTACATATTTTAAGACAAACGTGCCCCTAAAATACAATGACTTTTTAAGAAAACTTGTTTTTTTTAAAGTATTTGTGGTACCTATAAGTTTACCCTTGTTTTCTAATTTTGCCATGCTCAATGGAGGGTATAGCATGACATTGCTGTCATCCTTACTGGAAATCTTCCTTGTGCAATATCTAGTGGAACTGTTAGAGCAAACAGTAGCTTCAGGTATATTAGGAAAGTTACCTGTGCACTTGGATTATGCTCTCTGTCCCAAGTTTCAGTCATTGCTGACAGGGTTAAGTGTGGGATGCAGTAGCACTGCTTCCATTCTATTCTTCTGTTCAGAGGTTTGGAAAGAGAGACTCCTGACCTCAGGAGATTTTAGAAAAAGCATTCCAGTTTTTTCTAGTTCTAGAAGCCTTGATAACTTTAAGAATTGAAATTTTAACGTTTATTGAATACCATGATGTCAGTATACAGTAATCGTAAAACTATGTTAAAATGCACTTGTGTCTTCAAACATCCTGCCTTCTTTTGTGACTACATCCTTCTCTTAGCCAAAATAACAAGCTAACTAGAGTTTCAATATTCAATATCCTTCTCTGGCAGATGTTTTCTGGCAAAGGCCTTCCTGCGTTTATGAATTCTCTCTCAAGAAGCAAGAGAACACCTGCAGGAAGTGAATCAAGATGCAGAACAGAGGAAGAATCACCTGCTTTAAAAAAATAAAGTACTGTTGAAAAGATCATTTCTCTCTATTTGTTCCTAGGTGTAAAATTTTAATAGTTAATGCAGAATTCTGTAATCATTGAATCATTAGTGGTTAATGTTTGAAAAAGCTCTTGCAATCAAGTCTGTGATGTATTAATAATGCCTTATATATTGTTTGTAGTCATTTTAAGTAGCATGAGCCATGTCCCTGTAGTCAGTAGGGGGCAGTCTTGCTTTATTCATCCTCCATCTCAAAATGAACTTGGAATTAAATATTTTATTGTAAGATATGTATAATGCTGGCCATTTCAAAGGGATTTTCTCAAAAGTTAAACTTTTGTTTTGACTGCGTTTCTGCACATAATCCATATTTGCTGTTCCAGTTAATCTAGAAATTTATTCCATTGTACTGTGTGAACACCTGGAAGCAAAATCATAGTGCAAAAATACATTTAAGGTGTGGTCAAAAATATGTCTTTAATTGGTAAATAATAAGCATTAATTTTTTATAGTCTGTATTCACAATTTTGCAGTACCTTATTGTACCTGAGGGATTCTAAAGGTGTTGTCACTATATAAAATAGAAAGGACTAGGATACAAATGAAGCTTAATTACTAAAATGTAATTCTTGGCACTCTTTCTATAATTAGAGTTCCCCATCCCCACCCCCCCTTTTTTTCCTTTTGTCTCCTGATGATTAGTCCAATGGCTGGGAGTAAGGAGAGGATTAAGTACTTAGGAGCAAAGAACGAATTAGCTTGGAACTTTTGAGATGATCCCTAACATACTGTACTACTTGCTTTTACAATGTGTTAGCAGAAACCAGTGGGTTATAATGTAGAATGATGTGCTTTCTGCCCAAGTGGTAATTCACCTTGGTTTGCTATGTTAAAACTGTAAATACAACAATACATTAATAAATATCTCTTGTGTAGCACCTTTTACTGTAGATTAGTGCTTTGTTGGCTTGTATTTGTTGATTGCTAAGGCAATTTTTTCTAATCTTAGAGAATCATTCAGTAGATGTGATTTAAAAACTAATGTTGGGTCAATTTTTTTTCTTCATTTTCAGCACAAGAAGTCCTCTTCTTTCATATCCTACTCAATACATTCCTAAAAATGTGTATGAACATTGGTTCTGCAAATAATAATGGACTAAAAAAAGTTAGAGAGGAGGCCGGGCGTGGTGGCTCACGCCTGTAATCCCAGCACTTTGGGAGGCCAAGGTGGGCGGATCACGAGGTCAAGAGATCAAGACCATCCTGGCCAACCTGGTGAAACCCCATCTCTACTAAAAATACAAAATAAGTAGCCGGGCGTGGTGGTGTAGTCCTTCCAAGTAGTCCCAGCTACTTGGGAAGCTGAGGCAGGAGAACTGCATGAAACTGGAAAACGGAAGTTGCAGTGAGCTAGATATTGCCACTGCACTCCAGCCTGGCAACAGAGCGAGACTCCATCTCAAAAAAAAGGAAGGAGTTGTAGAGATATTAAATCATTCTGGAATTCCTAATTATACGTTAATTTTTAGACATAATTTTAGATAATTTATTTCCAGTGTTTTGTGCATGTTCTCATTTGTTCTTTTTCTCAGTTGAATGCACCAACTGGTTTGTGTCCTATGAGCATCCAGTCAGTTGAAATTAAAGATTGCTTGTTACTCCTGATTTCTATTCTTGTCTTGGTCTTAAATTTAGAGACCGGTGGTTTTTATGATATCAGCCATTTGATTTTTTTCATTTTCTATTTAAGAAATATGAAGAAAAAATACATCAAGATGGCCAAATTACTACACAATGAGCACCAGCACAGTTGGATAGCTGCAAATGTCCATTCATCTGCTGTGTCTGAATATCCAGAATCAGCATAGGAAGTTATTTAGGGTGTCAGAGTATAATGCACAGAAGTATGGGTTGTTTGAAAGCCAAAGAGGAAAATTAGAAGCCTCCTGGATTGACATTTCAGTGATCCTTCTAACCAATTTATTGATAATTATGAATAATAGTATAGTGTGTTCTTGTTCAGAAGTTATATTTGATAATAGAGGAGGTAGTTTTATTAAAGTTTCTTTGAAGATTTTTTTTTTAATTTCAAATCAGATTATACCAACAATAAAGTTTGGAAGTTTTTATGGCCTATAATGTTGTAAGTTCCAGAATGAAAAGGTCTCTAATAATCTAAATAAATGCGGACATGTATAGCAGAGAGAACTATGTAAATTATCTTGCAGAATAAAATAGAAGGGTCCTAAATCATGTTAACTCAAACATTGTAGACCAGCTTTGTGTTTATTCTTCAGGTTCTTGTGCCTTATTTGGTTTTGTGTATTCAACGAACTGAAATATTTGGAATTCCTATTTCTATGTATTTGGTGGTCCATAAGATTTTGTCAAATGTAAACCTACGGTTTCATATGCTTTAAAATACTTAGTCTAGAGAATGATTTCTCTTTAGTCATTTAAATGTTCTGAAAATTCGAATCTTTTGAGGCACATAAAGTTGGCATCATGTGTCATCTAGAGTCCCTACTGATATTCAGGATGAAAATTTTTATGCTGCAGTGTTAATTCTCATTTTTTGCTCCTATTTTCTTTCTCACTTTGATACTTTAATACTGATAATGGATAAAGGGTGAGTTTTTATAATAAATGGTTTGGGAAAGGTGTTCAGAGGAACCGCTGTTACTTACCTAAGGTTATGCAGTAAACTAGCTTGGACCTTGGGCTACAGGGCAACTAGGATTCACTCATAACAACACAGTGCCCTATATTTCTTAACTTCTTGTTGCCATTTAAAACTCTGTACTCTTATGTTTAAAGAGTTCTTTATAGCCTGGTTTTTTTTTTTTTTTTTTTCAGAAAGTTACATTGCTTTGTATAGAAATAAAAGGCATTATTAAAATTTGCTTGTTAAAAAAGAATGAAATTTTTTTTTTTTTTTTTTTTTTTTTTTTGAGACAGATTCTCACTCTGTCACCTGGGCTGGAGTGCAATGGTGCAATCTCTGCTCACTGCAACCTCTGCCTCCTGGGTTCAATCAATTCTCCTGCCTCAGCCTCCCAAGTAGCTGGGATTAGAGGCACGAGCCACCATGCCCGGCTAATTTTTTGTATTTTTAGTAGAGACAGCGTTTCACCGTGTTGGCCAGGCTGGTCTTGAAGTCCTGACGTCAGGTGATCCACCCACCTCAGCCTCCCAGAGTGCTGGGATTATAGGCATGAGCCACTGCACCCAGCCAAGAATGAATGTCTTTACTAATAGGATCAATTTTGTTTAGAGTTTTAAAAAAACAACAAAATTTTTAGTGAAGTAAATGATTTTTTTTGTTTGCTTTCTTTTTGCATATCTGACTTGAGCTCTGGCCCACCATGAGTCATTAATAACGCAGATGAAATTTTGTTTGGTCTTCACTGTGTTCTTATACTAAAACTCTACTTAGCTATAAATGGTTTACATTCAAAGGAAGAAATAAATCACTACTGAAGTGGAGTATCAGGATTAATCGAAGTGATACTTCAATTTGAGTGATTGCCTGAGGGGGCAAGATTGTGGGGTGAGAGTCAACAAAACTAGACCCTAACAATGGAGCCCTGGCCTCAGGCTTTACATCTGTCCAATGCCCTCTTCCCATTGTCCCAACCTTTTGGAGGGTGGGCATGTAAAGATTGACGTAAAATGAAAAAAATTATTTGGCCCTGCTTCTTGTAAACATCAGTAATCTAATTTTAACTTAAAACATGCTAAGAACTATATATTTATGTAAAGTAGGAGGGTGTGTGTATGTATAAATAGATAGATGGATAGATTTTTTTTTTTTTTTGAGACAGGGTCTCCCTCTCTGTCACCCAGACGTAAAAAGTGCAGGGATGTGATCTCGGGTCACTGCAACCTTCACCTTCCAGGCTCCAGCCATCCTACCTCAGCCTCCCAAGTAGCTGGGACTACAGGCATGTGCCACCACACACAACTAATTTTTACATTTTTAGTAGAGACAGGGTTTTGCCATGTTGAACCCAGGAGTTCAAGCAATCCGCCTGCCTCAGCCTCCCAAAGTGCTGGAATTACAGGTGTGAGCCACCTCACCTGGCCAGTAGGAGGGTATATTATGAAAAATTAATTATGACCTCTGTTGCCTACTTGAATCTGATTCTTGGTTAAACTTCAGTGGTGCATATAGGTTAATCATGCAGAATGTAGTATAATAATTTTCAGGTTCTGTGGGTGGTTCAGCTGTTTAGAAGATTTTCACCTCTTAAGCTTTTAGAAGATGATTTGAGGAATGATGAGCGTCATAACAGAAGGCAACTTATGCTTTCATAGATGGTTTGTATATTTAAAAATGTTTTTTTGCATATTTTAAAGCCTAAATAGTATTTCTAGCCTATAAGATGGATAAGGTGGATTGGGTGAGAGTGTTTGTTAAGCCAGTAGTACAGTACTCTTGCATATTCTTTTCCCTTTTGCATATACCTCTACACATTTGTGCATGTGTATAGTTGTGTTCTTTTAGACTACCTACAGAAGGCGCTGTTCGACAAGTAGCCTCTGCATGTTGGTTCTTTGTATAGGCTCTACTGTTAACATGGAAGACATCTCAAAGAAATACACTGGGAATTCCCAAAGGGGAGAGTTAAGTTTAGGTTGAGAGTAAAAGAGGTTTTCAGGAGGAAATTATGGTTGTAGAAATTGATTTTGTATCATCTCCATTCTAAAAAGAAGCTATTTTATAACCAGGTTTATTGTATCACCTACAACTTTATGGCCTATGGAAAGAACTGCTCTTATGTAAAGTATATGAATTGAGAGCTGTCCTCCCGAGGCCAGTTTTCCTGACTATAAAATCTGAAATAGTCCATCTACTGCATGGCATTTTAATCCCCTCAGTCCTCTAGTTATTTTCAGAATTTTCTGCTTATAGGATAAACATTACTCAAAGGTTTTGTGTTAATTTTCATACCTGTTTTTACTTAAAGCTTGTTTATTTTTTTCTTTACATTAAAGAAGCATTGTTCTGATTTTGGTAGTTTTAATTCTTAAGTTTATCAATTGATGAATTAATAAAATGTAAATGCACATCTCTTAAACCTGAATACAGAACATATGAATATAGAGGATTCTCTTGCATTTATGCAGGATTTTACCCAGGTCAGATACTGAGATGCAATTGTGTGAAATAGACATCATCCAGCCTGCTTTGTATGTTCATTCTGTTCTAAAAGCAGCTAATTTTAATCATTTATGTAGGAAATAAATGTTTCACAGACCTTTCCCCATCCATTAGTGATTGCAGATCTATAGACATCAAAACTGAGAAAAGTGGTTTCCTCTAAGTCTTAACAAAGATTAGTGCTGGAGCCCTGGGAAGATGGCAGTATTCATTGTTATTCTTTAGTTGTCTGGAAGGTTCGTGAGTGATATACGCAGCCTGGGAAACAAGAAAATAGATCAAAAATCTAAAAGAAATCTCTAAAATAGATGATTTCCCTGGCAAAGCATTATTAGAAAAAGAATAAAACTAAGGAAGTTCTGCCTTCTGCTTATGAAACCCAGCCTGATTCTAATGAAATTCGTCCCAAATGCCAAAGCTAGAGTGATTTTCACCTTGCATAGCTAGGTTGCATTCGTGTCCCCTGCTGAGAGCTGCTTTGCCTCCCACTCCCCCTCCCCCATTTGAGCTAGTTACTTCCTGAGCCAAGTTGGAGAGGATTGGAGCAACCTATCATCATAACTGGGCTAGAGTTACTCTTGATGAAACGTCCCTCTTTTCATTTGTGAACAGTCAGAAATGCCTAAAATGCTCCTTAAGAGAGGTTTTTAGAAAGAATTTTGCCATCTGCTTCCTGATTCCATGTCTTTATTTTGACAGAACATTTCATAGACCGTATTTGGCACTTCCTGTGTTTGGATGTCATTTTAATATGTTGCTTTTTTCTCTGATTATCAACACTGAGGATTTTCATGTATATGATTTATTTCCAGTTTATATTTCAACAGATTACAGATAAATCAGTGATTGCAGAGAAATCAGATGGATCAACATTTTCACCAACTATTTTTTACTTTTTATTTATTGCTATTTATTACTAGCACGCTTTGGTACTACATAGTTGATGAAAATAGTGGGCGCTGGTGACCTGAAGAAGCAAAATTAGCAGTCCATATTTTTCTAGGTTTGACTGTGACTCTCAAGCCCTAGATCTGTGTACACATGGTCATGTGTAGGACAAAAATAATCTTTTTTCTTCTTTTTGGTTAATTGTATATTTTGTCCCTGAGGCTGTGTGTGAAGTGAGTTTAATCTGTAGAACTTGTTCTTGTCTTTAAGCTCTTCTCTGATTCAGCGGTTCTCTAGATTTAGGTATTGGAATTACATATTTTTTGTTTTTTTTCCAATATTCACCTCATTGAATTGTAAATAGACTTAGTTCCTATAGCAGTTCCATAGAGCTTCCAAATAAGGTAAGGATGATAGGTAAGTAAATACTCGTCTCTCATCTTCACTTCTGTAGAAGAAGTTTGAGTAGAACAAATTTGCAGTACATTTGTATCTATACTTTATAAATTATGAACTAGTTTTTTTATTTAAAAATTTCATGGATGCTGGGCGCAGTGGCTCTCCACTGTAATCCCAACACTTTGGGAAGTGGGTGGATCATCTGAGGTCAGGAGTTCGAGACCAGCCTGGCAAACATAGTAAAACCCCATCTCTACTAAAAATACAAAAATTAGCCAGGTGTGGTGGTGCGTGCCTATAGTCCCAGCTACTTGGGAGACTGAGACAGGAGGATCACTTGAACCCAGGAGGTGGAGGTTGCAGTGAGCCAAGGTTGTGCCACTGCACTCCAGCCTGGCTAACAGAGTGAGACTCTTAAAAAAAAAAAAAATTCATGGCATTGATGGTTGGGTAAGATTAAGAATTATTTTGTCTTTATATAGGTCTCAAAGCTCAAGGCCACAATATTTTCCTCTTCCTATAGTCCTTCCTATATAGCAGGACTATGGGAAGGAATATGCACTCAGAGCAATGGGGAAAGGCCATAGGGAAATTCATTTCTAAATATTTGGCTAAGTGATTGTGGACTCTTCCTTGGAGGTCTTTAAGCACAAGATAGATCCTCCTGTTTGGAATGGCTTAAGGGTAAAGGAAGGGAATGGATTAGCAGGCCCCTTAAAGACCCCAAGAGCTCTAGAGATTTGTATGTGGCCCATGTCAGTGACAGATGGAACAGTAAGTTCAACAAATGTCACGTCTGCCGTTCCCAGGCTATGCTTCCTTTAATGTGACCTTCTGGGAGCATTGTCCTCAATTGTCTGCAAGAAGGAAGACAGTATATCTTAAACTTCTGGTAAACTTAATTTGGATGGCTTATTACCTACTGCTACTTATTTTTTTAAAGATCCAGTGATCCAAAAAAGCTGTGCTTTGCCCAGAATTCCAAAATGAGAACGCCATAAAAAGCACCCTCTAGTTTCTGGAGCCATTTTCAAACCTGTGTCAATTCTGAAGGAATTTCATTTATATAGCTTTTTCTCATGTTAACAGTCCTTCCCCTAAGGGACTATGGGTAGGGGAAAGAAGATGAGGTTGGTAAGGGGACACCGGAGGAGATGAAGTCTGATTTGTTCGGAAAGGACTGATGGAGGAGTGTAGCAGATCAGTTCCTTTTGTTCTTTGCTCCTGCTTTATTTAATCCTTCAGACCCACAGGATATGATTGCCAGCTAATTGCAAGGAGCCCCCTGTAAAAGAGAATTGGCCTACATTGAAAAATAAGAATAAATATGTGTTTTTTTTTAAAATTCCTCCTTTATTTGGGTCACTTTGCTTTACATGTGTTTATGTCTCCAAAAAGTGGTTGGATACCCTCTTGAGAGGTTTTCTTTTCAAAAAAGAAAGAAAAAAAATCCTGAAATTCCAAAGACTCTTTCCCTGCCATTGTAGCACTTAGGCAAAAGCATGAACTAAATCCACTAGACTGTAGTTTAAATGAAAAAACAAACAAAAAAACCAAAAAGACTATAATGTGCTTTATAGTGGCATTTCTATACAAGTGACTCATTGCTAGAAGTATATTGACCATTTTAAAGTGCAATCTGATCTTTCATGGGTAGACATTTAAATTCTCTGAGTACAGACACTGTACTTAGGACAAATTATTATATTTGTACCTTGGTGCCAATCTTAATCATGTCCTCATTGGGTGCTTATTTTCAAATACCTGATCCTTCCAAAAACAGTATACTAAAACCTGTCGTTAAAAATATATCAAGTTTAATAGCAAGCCATGGATACTTTTTACTACCTTTTATTGCTGGGTATATTTTATTAGAAAGAAAGGTAAATAAATGTGTTTTGCAGAAAATATGTAGTATAAGTCAGCTCCAGTAGCAGTTATTATTTTTTAACTAGATAGTGGAGCATTTACACACTTAGTTTATTAGTGACCTTCCCATAAAAGATTTAGGAACACAGGGCCAAACAGAGGTCGTAAGCTTTTCCAAGCCAGCCCACTTCTTTGGTGACATCAGACAGCTAAAGAGAAGCCAGGAAACGTTCCCTACATCTTCAAATTCTATGTGTCCTTGGCTTCGCCTCCATCCATGGTATTTTATTCCCCTCAGAAAGAATTACAGATGGAATTTGTATAATCACTTGTGTTAGAGGTGATACCCTACTTTGAAAAATACAGTTTTTATGTATTATAAATGTGCTCTGCCTTCTTGCATATAGTTGCCTTGGCTCTTTATTTGATAAATACTAATTTTTATTAGCCAATTATGAAGTGCATGACCTTATGCTGGATATAGTATGTACAAAAGTTTGTACGAGACAACCCCTGAACACAAGGAGGTTGTAGTCTGGGAGGAGATTGGGTAGGACGTGAGACAAAGTGCTTTTGTGTCCAAGAAATCTTGATATGTAAAGTTTTTCTGCTTTATTTGCATAGTGATGGAAGAAGCTTTTTACACTTTTCAAGCTTGCTGCTCATTTAATTTTCACCAGAAGGACACTTTTAAAGATGTTCATAAAACCAAATGCCCTCAAAGGAGAAATTACTGCCACCTGAAGAGGCCACCCCAAAAAAGGCCGAAAGGATGGAGGGGATCCATCTCAGGATGCTATGCAGACAGGACCTAGAAAACTAGCTGCCAAGGTGACTTGCGACTGTGAGCCTGGGGCTTGAGCCCTCCTTCCCCACTTACTGTTGGTGTGATCTTGAGTCATTTGCATGCCCATCCAAGCTTTGGTTTTCTAATCTGTGTGCTGGAATATTTTCTTAAAGGGCCATTTTTAGGGAGGTAAAGTGCCCAGCATCTAGCAAACAGCCCTTCACAGCTCTGATCAGCTGTAGTATTGGGTCTAAGGGCAGGACTCGAAAAGGCCAAACCTGTAATTCAAACCAAGGGAATTAATTTCCTTCTCAGGACCATATAGCTGTCATAAACCCTGCCTTTCCTCATTCCTTCTTTCCAAAGGCTGTCATTAGGCCATCCCTGATAAATCAGACCATTCTTTTCCTCCTAAATTCCTGCAGTCCAGATGAGAATATGACTTACTCTTGCTTTTCTGGTAATACCATCATGTGTTTATGTAGGAACTTATATACATGTTCATTTGATCCTCACAGATTACTATAAAAGGGATTATTTTGCATTCTTTACCACCAAGCAACCAAAGCCTCCCTCCCCCGCCAAATAATTTTTCAACACTCAGTAACATCAAAACACTCTAAAAATTCAATAAACTTTGATTCTCATTTCCTTTCCTGAGTTCTATAGGCTGAAATTCTGGCCTCTTTTTTGCTTAGTCCATTTGTATTACATTACAAGACTTGCCATACACTATCTTTGTATGGATTTAGGTCTTCAAAGCAGCCTTTGAACTTCTTATCCTTTGCCTTGTTTCTTTCTGCACTGCTCTTTCCATGTCTTCTTCGCCTGCCTCTCCACACCTCCCCCTCCCTCTATGTTTCCAGTGCTGCTTAGACCACTCTTGTTATTTCTCTGTCCTAAATTCCTACACAGCTGTAGATAGAGCCATTTTCTCAGTGGCCACTTTCCCTTTCTCCACATCTTGCTCCAGGCCATTTGAACCCTAGTTACTTTTTTTTTTTTTTTGGAGACAGAGTCTCGCTCTGTCTCCAAGCTGGAGTGCAGTGGCGCAATCTCAGCTCACTGCAACCTCTGCCTCCCAGGTTCAAGCAATTCTCCTTCCTCAGCCTCCCAAGTAGCTAGGACTACAGGTGCGTGCCACCACGCCCAGCTAATTTTTGTATTTTAGTAGAGACAGGGTTTCACCATGTTGGCCAGGATGTCTCGATCTCTTGACCTCGTGATCCACCCACCTCAGCCTCCCAAAGTGCTGGGATTACAGGCATGAGCCACTGTGCCTGGCCTGAACCCTAGTTACTTTCTATCTTCCCATTCCATCTAGCCGCATCCAACAAGAAAACCACATGCCTGCTTTCTCTTCCTGAAGCTCTCCAGGTGCATTCCTGAATGCCCCTGGGTAGATGGTTCCATGTGTTTCTCTGCCCCCACCCCAGCCCTGCCAATTCAAGCCTGCCCAGGTAGGGCCTGCCTATTTTCCCCTTTATTGGGGGTCTGGGGGGCTTTTCACAGATGTGGCCCTTGTCACACTGTTCACAGCCTCATCTCTTCATGCCCCTTCTAGTTTGGCTTGGCCATTAAACAGAAAGCATTGGGGTACCCTCTGCTCTTTGTTCTCTCTCACTATATATATTACCTCCGATGGCATCTGCATGAATCTGTGACAACCCTCGGGCCTCCATGGAGAAGCACCTGACTAGCCCCAAATTTCATAATCCTTCAGATGCTTCTGAATTGTCTTCCACAAAACACTAGGATTCTGTAAGCTCTTAATTGGAATTTTATCTTTTAAAAACAGCTTTAATCATGTAATAAAATGTATTTTCAAATGTGTGTTCAATTGTGTGGTTATTTGTGCTCTCATTTACAGACATAAGTGGAACAAATACTAAAACAATATATAAATAAATTTACTCAATAAAAGTACTTTATTTGGGGTCTCAGATTTTGTTTTACAAAAAAGGTTCTGCAGCTGAAAAAAAAATGGCTTGAAAACCACTGTTCTAGGTGAACACCCCAACTCATCTCTTGCTTTGCCTAAAACTGTTTGACCGGTATACATTTTTTTCCCTCCCTCAGTCTTACAGGGGTTTCAAAATGCCCTGATTTTGCAAAAATTAAAAACTCACCTTCTAATCCTACTATTGCTGAAAATCAACTGTTTGGTTTTTTTTCAGACTTGTTTTTGTGAATTTATTATTTTTACTTAGGTAGTACCAGCATACTGGCACAGTCCAGTGAGATGAGGTCTCATAAGCCTTTCTGTTTATGTCAGATGTTAAATTTTTAAAATAGTCTTTTGCTGCCCAGGTGATCTGGCTCATGCCTACAATAACACTTTGGGAGGCGGGTGGATCATGAGGTCAGGAGTTCGAGACTAACCTGGCCAACATAGTGAAACCTCATCTCTACAAAATACAAAAAAAATTAGCCAGGCATGGTGGTACATGCCTGTAGTCCCAGCTACCGAGGAAGCTAAGGCAGGAGAATCACTTGAACCTGGGAGGCAGAGGTTGCAGTGAGCTGAGATTGTGCCACTGCAGTCCAGCCTGAAGACAGATTGAAACTCCATCTCAAAAAAAAAAAAAAAAGTCTTTTGCTGCACTGTAGATTGTCTTGTCTTTTTCTGCTTTTCAGCTAGTTTTGACAAATGCTCCATGATGTTTTTTGTTTTTGTTTTTGTTTTGCGATGGAGTTTCACTCTTGTCACCCAGGCTGGAGTGCAATGGCTTGATCTTGGCTCACTGAAACCTCCACCTCCTGGGTTCCAGTGATTCTTCTGTCTCAGTCTCCCATGTAGCTGGGATTATAGGTGCCCATCACCACACCCATCTAATTTTTTTATTTTTAGTAGAGACAGAGTTTCACCAGGTTGGCCAGGTAGCTCTCGAACTCCTGACCTCAGTTATCCGCCCTCCTTGGCCTCTCAAAGTGATGGGAATACAGGTGTGAGACACCTCAACTGGCCTTGATGGTGGGGTTTTTAAAGCCAACTTCTAATACCTCTTTTTTCCATTGCTTCATTGCTAAGAAGAATAATTAGACTTTTGCAACAATTATGACAAAGACTTCCTACACCCTTGGTCTTCTTTCATCCATAAGGCATCCAAAGGAGACCCAGTTTCTCTGTTGATTGGAAGATCACATCAAATTCCTTGACGCTGGGATTCAACCTACAGTAAATATGCATATTTTTGTGTTGCAGATGCTTATCGTAGATGGACAGTAATGGATACCATTTATTGAGCATTTAGCGTGTGTGAAGTACTCTGCTTTATTCTTCATGATACATTTAATCATCTCCCAACCCTTTAAGGTAGGGAGTTCTATGATCCTTATTTTATACTTAAACAAATAGAGACTCATGTTAACCGACTTGCCCCTTACCGTTCTTAAGCGGGGAGGCTGGGACTAATTTGGTTTTTTTGTTAGAGCGTGAACTCTTAACAACAGGATACTCATGATCTTTCCTGTGCGTGCACCTGCCTCGGTTTCTTTTTATTCTCCTGTCCCTTCTTGATCCACTCTTTAACATTTGTTCCTTTCTTTTCCCATGGGGTTCCCTTTATTGAAGGTGGGAATGTGGGGGATTCTGGACTGCAGGCACAGGACATCTGCTCTTCCATAGCAGCCTAAGAGGTTTTTTTCCTTGTTCGTGTTCCCCATGAAGTGGGCTCATGCTCCTCTGGCAGTGTGCCTCCCCACCTCACCTGGAGTGTGGCTTCAGTGCCCCCACCCCCACCCCTAGCTTCTACTGCAGAGGTATTTTAAACCTTCCTCTAAGCCAGTGAGACAGGCACAGCTGGTAAGAGGAATCTTTCTAGCTAAGAGTCAGATGAAGTGCTGGACAGAGACAAGACAAGGTCTCCCAACTAAGCAAAATGGTATCTTGAGACAGGATTTCAATTCTAATTTTATATTAATAGCTTACATTTATTCCACATTTATTATGTGCAAGTGCTGGTACAGTCCTTTTCACACAGAATCTCTTAGCCCTCCAGAATTTAACAGCAACAATGCTATTATCCCTATTTTACACTAAAGGAGCTGGCTCCCAGAGATGTGCATAACGGGTCAGGTCACATGATAGATAGAGCAAGAATCCAAATCCAGGCGCTCTTGACCACTAACCAGTACTTCTCCCCGCATCACCACCCTGTTCCTTCCCCTTTTTATTTACGAAGTTAACCCATGTTTATTATGGAACATCTTAACTCTGATTTTTAGAAATCTGCCTTCTGTCAATAGCGCAAAATAGAGTACTTTATTAGCCTCTTAAAATGCCAGCAATTGTAATGTATACAGACATGAACCTTCATGGGAAGATCATGTCTTTATGTCAGAGAAGAGTGTCTAAAGCTGCCCAGTTGAGGTCATCTATATTGAGTTATCTGTAGGATATATTCATTTAGATTTGAGAAGTCGTGATTGTTATTAGTCTTATTCTTTAAATTGAACTTTATTTTAATTAATTTATTTATTTTTGAGATGGAGTCTCACTCTGTCGCCCAGGCTGGAGTGCAGTGGCACAGTCTTGGATTACTACAACCTCTGCCTCCCAGGTTCGAGCAGTTCTGCCTCAGCCTCCTGAGTAGCTGGGATTACAGGCATGCAACACCATGCCCAGCTAATTTTTTTATTTTTAGAAGAGACGGGTTTTCACCATGTTGGTCAGGCTGGTCTCAAACTCCTGACCTCATGATCCTACCACCTCAGCCTCCCAAAGTGCTGGGATTACGGCATAAGCCACTGCACCTGGCTGAATTTTATTTTATTTCATTTATTTATTTTATTTTTGAGGTGGAGTTTCGTTCTTGTTGCCCAGGCTGGAGTGCAATGGCATAATCTCAGCTCACAGCAACATTCACCTCTCAGGTCCAAGTGATTCTCCTGCCCCAGCCTCCCTAGTAGTTGGGATTGCAGGCATGCACGACCACAGCCAGCTAATTTTCTGTATTTTCAGTAGAGATGGGGTTTCTTCACGTTGGTCAGGCTGGTCTTGAAATCTCGACCTCAGGTGATCTGTCCGCCTTGACCTCCCAAAGTACTGGGATTACAGGAGTGAGCCACCACACCTGGCTGTAAACTTTATTTTTTATACTCAATATGTAGGTCAAAAAATGTTGCAAATCTGAAAGGAATCTATAATCATTTATTATTCAATATACCTTTCTAGTAGCTTTATAGATAAATGCTCGAATCTAGTCCTTCTCACACTTTAATATGCATACAAACTACCTAGGAATCTTGTTAAAATGCTGGATCTAGTTTAGGAGGTCTAGGCTGGGGCTTGTGATTCTGCATTTGTAACAACCTCCCAGGAGATGACTAAACTGCTTGGTCAGAATCAAATTTTGATGAGCAAGTCTCTAATCCACATTAATATTTAGGAAAAAAATTTAAATTCAAAAGTACAACTTTACAGGCTGGGCCTGGTGGCTCACTCCTGTAATCCCAGCACTTTGGGAGGCCAAGGTGGGTGGACCACCTGAGGTCAGAAGTTCGAGACCAGCCTGGCCAACAAGGCAAAACCCCATCTCTACTAAAAATACAAAAATTAGCTGGGTGTGGTGGCACACACCTGGTAGCAGCTACTTGGGAGACTCAGGCAGGAGAATCTTGAACCCAGGAGGCAGAGGTTGCAGTAAGTAAAGATCACACCACTGCACTCCAGAGCGAGACTCCATCTCAAAAAAAAGAAAAAGAAAGTATAACTTTACAAAAGCTACTTACAGACTAAGACAAAATTCAAATGGTCATGTAAAAATAAAAAAAAAAACCTTGTCCTCAGGCTCCAAAGTAGTCTGATTTTCTTGGAGTTTCTTTGAGCTTGATCTTAATTTCCTTTCTGATGGCATCGGCACATGCAGGAAAACACATCAGATTTCCCCTCCCTTTGTGAGTTGAGTCCTCTGTCTCTTGATTGTGTGATGGGTGGGTCATGGCTTTCGTTAGCCCACATGTCCTGCTTGAACAATCAGCAGTGCATTTTCTAGAAGATTTTTTCTAAATCTCCATTGTTAAGAGATCACTGTGAGATGGGGTAGGGGGTGTGGGGAGAGATTCGGACCCCCAGGGTTGAAGATCAGCTTGGTCTTGCCTCTGTGCATGTATCTGATAAAGTGCAGGAAAAGTTTCTCTTCCCCACCCTCACTTTCACCCACCGTGAGCTTTGCTCATGTCCAGATTGGACTCGGGATGGCAGTTATGGATGCTCAGAGCACAAAAGGCTTCTTGTTTGCCCAAGGGTCTATCAGAGTTTAAATAGAACTGGCGGAAGCACAGGCATGCCATATCAGCAGCTTATCAGGGACCATGGTTTTCCATGTATGTTTGCTAGGCACTTGAGTTTACCCCACTCCACCAGCACTGAGTTAAATTGCAAGGCTGGGCTGTTCTATGCTGAGCCAGGGCAAGAAAAACAAGCCAGTTTCTGGGTATGGGGGTGTCGGGGGTGTCAGGGGAGTCCTCGAGACCTTATTTGCATTCTGCCCACATAGATAATAAAGCTATGATAGCCTGTGTACTAAGAGGCACCCAGAGAGAACCAGTCTGGCTTAGGAATGCACCCAGAAGGTGGGATGATTCCAAGCCTCCCTATGGTGGAAGTAGTTGAGATACCGCTTGTTGCCTAGGTTCTCCATCTTAGTTTACTAGGTCTGTAGTCAGTGCGGGGTATGGTTAAAGGAGGTGTCAATTGGAGGCCTGGTATTGTCTTAAAATTGTATGCAATTTTGGGGGTTGCAAATGTGTCTGCATGCATATTTCTCTGGGAGCAGACCTATGAACTAAAACACTAAATGTTCTTGTACTATTTGGGCTGCATCTTCTTTGAGGGTAATCTTCAGGGCAGATACATGGGTAGCCTACTTTAGAAATGAGGCCTTTACAATTATAATCACTCTGACTTTCTAAGTCCTTGTTATCTGCCAGGTGCTGTGCTAAATACTTTATAAATATTATCACATTTAATTCTCAGAAAATCTTATGAAATAGGAACTTTTATTTCTAAAAGAGTTGTAATTTGCCCATGATCACAGAGCTAAGTAAATGATAGAGCTACGACTGGAACTTTGACTTTCTGATTCCATATCTGTTAGCACAGTGGAAGGCAATCTTTGGCATTTTAATATAAGTATTCAAGTGTTTCATATACATTAGGTAATTTGTCTAACTGGCACAGAGTAGGATGGGTGGCTCTTTTTCCCAAACTGTAGCCATCTTTTCCCCAAAGGGTGGACTTCATGATTTGCCCTATTTATATATCGCCTATGCTATTAAGTTACCTATCATTTAAAATGTTTTATCAAATGTGTTATTTCTTACCCTCATTCCTAAATAATAGCCATGGAATAACCATTGACGTACTAATTTTTTTTCTCGAAGCTACACTAAAATAACTAGATAACCATTAAGGTGAAAAATGCATTAGCTGGGTGTGGTGGTGCATGCCTGTAGCCTCAGCTACCGGGTGGCTGAGGAGGAGAATCGCTTGAACCTGGAAGGCAGACGTTGCAGTCAGCCGAGACTGTGCCACTGCACTCCAGCCTGGGCGACAAAGCTAGACTCCATCTCAAAAAAAAAAAATGCTATGTATCAATACTACTTAACATCATTTAACATACCATCAGTGTATGGGTGCCATGCTTTAAAAAAAAAAAGAAAAAAAACCGACTGGGCGAGGTGGCTCATACCTGTAATCCCAGCACTTTGGGAGGCTGAGGCGGGTGGATCATCAGGTCAGTGAAACCCCATCTCTACAAAAAAAGAAAAAAAAAACCTTAATGTATGATTTAAAGGCTACATGTCTACAATGCAGCAGAATTGTGGGTAAACTAAAATACCCCCTCATGCCACCCACCCCAGGCAGCCTTCTGGCACAGGGTCAGGCTAGGGTCATGGAGAGAGGTGCCAAGGGCATCAGAGAGGAGGCTGGGGTGACTCCGGGAAGGCGCTCTTATGGTGGAGGCCACACCCTGTATATTTCAGGACCTCTTTAAGTTGCTCTAATGAGGCAATGATGCCAAGAAAAAAAATGTTATTCAGCTCTCCTTGAGGGGGGTTGAAGGATTCCAGGGACTGGGGCAAGAATCTGTGCTCTTGTGCTCTTGCTGAAAGGATATTGCTGGGATACTGAGGGTTATGGAGGAAATAACCTTCCAGAGGCAGAGTCGTGCAGTGAGGTTTCCCAATCTAGGATGAAAGAGGTCTCTAATGAAAAGCCCACTGGTTCTTGTTTCCATTTTAACTAAATGTTCCTCTCTAAATCCCTTACCCTCTGGGGCATAAGCTGAAGAAAAATTTGGAGTCTTATTGTCTGATATTGTGTGTGCATTTGACCTACATTTCTATGTCTTTAATAAAAGAAGCTAAGGAATAGTTCCTATTTTTTTGACCTCACTGTTACTCCAAAATATGCTAAGACCCTCAGTAACAAAGCACCCTCATTTTCCTCCCCAGTAAAGTTGCATTTTACATATTAAACTTTGTAGTCTTGGACCTTAACCAACTTTATAGTTTGACAATCCCTCTAACCAGCAAGTTAGATAAAGACGAGCAACATACTCATGCTCTGGGGAATAGAACCCCGGCGTCTGTCTTATTTCACTTGCCTGGGTAAATCAGAGAGTGGGAAAGGTTATTTCTGAGCACCAGCTGTAGTAGGGTCTCTCTGATTAGGGCCACCTGTATCAGAAAAGTGACATTTGTCTGCTGCATAGCTGAGCTGGTGTCTTGATAGTCCTAGAGACAGCTATTGACTCCTTACAGTCTGTTAGTATTTAAGAAAAAAGGGAAAACATAAAAAGAAAAAAACGTCTGCTTTTGGACTGGGCTGGGCATTTAGCATTTTGACTGTCCTCATCCTTGTGTTCAGCAGTGGCTGACCCGTGACACTCTTCTGGGGACTGCAATAGTGTGGTCTCAGAAACTAAACTCCAACTCTCTCGGGTGCAGTTCTAATCTTCCTCTATTGTCAGTCCCCAAAATCACACAGCCTGGCCAAGAACTCCCAGATACAGTGCTTTTAAAAATGTCTCTTGGCCAGGCGCAGTGGCTCACGCCTGTAATCCCAGCACTTTGGGAGGCCAAGGCGGGGTATCACCTGTGGTTGGGAGTTGGAGACCAGCCTGACCAACATGGAGAACCCCGTCTCTACTAAAACACAAAATTAACCAGGTGTGGTGGCGCATGCCTGTAATCCCAGCTACTCGGGAGGCTGAGGCAGGAGAATCACTTGAACCCAGGAGGCAGAGGTTGCAGTGCACCAAGATGGCACCACTGTACTCCAGCCTGGGCAACAAGAGCGAAACTCCGTCTCAAAAAAAAAAAAAGTGTCTCTCGCCAGCTTTCAACTTCATATCCCATTCTCCACAACAGCCCCTCCTCCCCGCAGGAGCTTGTGGCTGGAGTTTACAGGAACATCAGGCACAAATGGAATGCTGCCAGTTGCAGGAGATTCCTAGGGAGATAAAAAGCACATCTTTGACCACTTCTTTACCAAACAGACCCAAGATGTGTAATTAAAGGCCCTGGGACTCTGCTGGAAATAGGTTTAAACTTGAGGTAATCCCTTCTGGCACTTCCTCTTCCTAATAACCATCAACAAAAATCAAACAAATCCACCTGGCTCCAGTCGGTAAGTCTGCAACCAGCAAAGGTCACAGGAGGAGCGATAAGAGAAGAAAGCGGCCACAAACAGCGTTACTGGAAACACATGTTGTGACGTGTTAGAGAACTACTCCTGCCAGGACCATCCTGGCCCTGAGAAGGGCCCTCTTTGCTGTCTAGAAACTCATTGTCTTTCTCTGAAAAAGAATGCCAGCATGACATAGGAGGGGAAGCATGACTTCGAGGAGCTCATTGGTGCAGCATGCCTTGGTCTTTCTCTCTGTGAGATGTGACTCAAGCCAAAGAGGACACAGGAGGTGAGGCAAGGCTTAATGTTCTTCTAGAGTTAATTCCCCCCATCTCCAAAAGTAATGCATGGACATTATTGAAAATACTAATTAGCAAAATGAAGAATAGAATAATTATCCTTGGCCATGGCAGAGTGAGGTGGCTCATGCCTATAATCCCAGTACTTCAGGAGGCTGAGGTGGGTGGATCATGTAGGGTCAGGAGTTCAAGACCAGCTTGGCCGACGTGGTGAAACCCTGTCTCCACTAAAAATACAAATTTACATGGGCATGGTGGTGGACACCTGTAATTCCAGCTACTTGTGAGGCTGAGGCAGGAGAATTGCTTGAACCTGGGAAGCAGATGTTGCAGTGAGCCAAGATCACACCACTGCACTCCAGGCTAGGCAACAGAGTGAGACCCCCTTTCAAAAATAATAATTATTATTATTATAATCCCTAACTCCACCATGTACTGGTTACCCTGTGAACATTTTGGTGTATCTAATTCTAGTCTGTTTTCAGTGTATGCATATGTTTACAGGTGTAAAATAAATAAACACATATGCAGGGAAAAATTTTTTTTTTTAATTGCATCTCACTGGCCAGGCGCGGTGGCTCACTCCTGTAATCCTAGCACTTTGGGAGGCCGAGATGGATGGATCACCTGAGGTCAGGAGTTCAAGACCAGCCTGGCCATCATGGTGAAACCCCATCTTTATATTAAAAATAAATAAATAAATAAAATTGCATCTCACTGTTTCATTCGTCAATTTAGGCTGCCGCAACAAAATACCACAGACGGGGTGCCTTAAGCAACAGAAAGTTATTTTCTCACAGTTCTGGAGGCTGAGAAGTCCAAAATCAAGGTGCCAGCCGATCTGGCTCCTGGTGAAGGCTCTCTTCCTGGCTTGCAGATGGCCGCCTTCTCACACGGCAGGGAGAGAGCTCTGATGTGTCTTGCTCTCCTTATAAGGGCACTAGCCCTATAGGATTAGGATCCCAGCCCGTTTAACCTTTATCACCTTCTCACAGGCCCTGTCTCCAATTACAGTCACGTTGAGGGGGCCTGGCCTTCAACACATGAATTTGGGGGGATGCAATTCAGTCCAGAGCACCTGGGCAAACTCTTCTGACTCAGCTTTTTGTTTCACTTGTCTTGAGCATCTTTTTCAGTCTCTAGCCACATTGTTTTATGCGGCTGAGTCCTATTCCATCATCTGACTGTACCATCATTTTATGATCTGTGATTAATGTCCCAATCCCCTCCCCTCCCCTCCCCATTAAGTTATGTTGTGGAAATGTCTTGATGACTGGGGCAACTGGGTTTTTAGCTGAAAGGGCAGATGTCAGCTGGTTTGAGCCTGCTCAGGTGAGCTCAGCGGCTTTCAAGGGGAGAAGACTGAGTTTCTAGGTGACAGCTGAATCCTCACTGGGTGAGTCCTTACTGGTGGCTCATGCCCAAGGCACCTTGAGGACAACCTGCAGAGCAACCCAGGAGTAAGGGCAAATTAGGTTCCTCCCTGGTGCTGAGAAGATGTTGGCTATGGAAGCAGAGAAGGTGAATCAGGATGATAGGGCTGTGGAATGGCAGTTTGCTGAGGGCAGTGAAGTGCAGACAGAAGGACAACTTTAAAGAACAGGAAGTCTAGGCCGTGCGCGGTGGCTCACGCCTGTAATCCCAGCACTTTGGGAGACCAAAGTGGGTGGATCGTGAAGTCAGGAGTTCAAGACCAGCCTGACCAACATGGTGAAACCCCACCTCTACTAAAAATACAAAAGTTAGCTGGGCGTGGTGGCGCGCGCCTGTAGTCTCAGCTGCTCTGGAGGCTGAGGCAGGAGAATTGCTTAAACTGGGGAGGTGGAGGTTGCAGTGAGCAGAGATTTGCAGTCCAGCCTAGGTGACAGAGTGAGACTCCATCTCAAAAAAAATAAAAATAGAGAACAGGAAGTCTTCCTTCCCTTGCTGGGTGTCTTTGGTCATCTCAGCCCTGGTGGTGGAGCCATGCCAGATAGGGGAGTTATGGTGCTAAAATCTAGTAGAGTCACTGGTGAACTAGGGTTCAGCAGGCTACTTACCATTTGTTCCTTCCATATGTTCTCCATCTGTGACATTTGTAGCAGGTGATTGCAATTAGGGAAAGCTGCAAAGTCAGGACAAACGGTAAAGTCAGTAAACATGAAGTGAGCACCTCCTAGGTGTGAGGCTGGTACCTGTTACCATCTCCATTTTCCAGCGGGGGTCGCCATGTATAGACGTGTTGAGTCACTTGCTCAGGGCCGTACAGTTGAGCCAGGTAGAACTGGGATTCCATCCCATGTTTAACTACAGAAACTGCCCCAAACCATTGGGCTACACTGCTGCATTATGAAGCATGTGTAAAAGCTTTCCAGTTGGGCAGGTCTGTATATAAGACTTAAAGTTAAAAGACAAAATAAGGTCATTGTAAAAAAAAAAAAAGAAAGAAAGAAAAAAGGCCACTATTTAGTGGTATTTAGACAACTATTTGCCAAAAGCTGGTGGGGGTGAGGGAAGGTGTGAGAGCAGGTCCTGGAAGCATCCTTGATCATTGTCATAATAGTTTTGTATGAATTTGTACAATAAAAAATAGAACTAATGGGGGTACATTAAGTGTTTGTATCTTGGGGTAAGACACAACTTCAAAAGTTTATTATTTTGAACTGACTTTCTCAGTTTGAATGTCTCTTTTTTTGAGATGGAGTCTTGCTCTGTCGCCAGGCTGGAGTGCAGTGGTGGGATCTCGGCTTACTGCAACCTCCAGCTCCCAGGTTCAAGTGATTCTCCTACCTCAGCCTCCTGAGTAGCTGGGATTACAGACGCACGCCACCACGCCCGGCTAATTTTTGTAGTTTAGTAGAGATAGGGTTTCACCATGTTGGTCAGGCTGGTCTCGAACTCCTGATCTCATGATCCTCCTGCCTCGGCCTCTTAAAGTGCTGGGATTATAGGCGTAAGCCACCGTGCCTGGCCAGTTTGGATATCTTGAATGACTATTGTAGGGAAGAAAAGGGATAAGGGGAGAAAAGGGATACATGTTCCTCACCTATCGCACAGTTTATGGCTGACACTCCTATAGCAAAAGACAAATTAACAACAGAAAACGACAAATGTGTTAAACCAAAGTTTTACATGACACAGGAGCCTTCAGAAACTGAAGACCAAAAGACCCAGGGAAAACTGTATTTTTATTTTATTTTGCTATTTTTTATTTTATTTTTGAGATGGAGTCTCTGTCGCCCAGGCTGGAGTGCAGTGGTGCGATCTCAGCTCACTGTAACCTCCACCATCCGGGTTGAAGTGATTCTCCTGCCTCAGCCTCCCGAGTATCTGGGACTACAGGCATGCACCACCACACTCAGCTAATTTTTGTATTTTTAGTAGAGACAGGGTTTCACTATGTTGGCCAGGCTAGTCTCAAACTCCTGACCTCAAATGATCTGCCCGCCTTGGCCTCCCAAAGTGCTGGGATTACAGGTGTGAGCCACTGCACCTGGCTAAAAACTGTATTTTTTTTTTTTTTTTTTTTTTTTTGAGACAGAGTCTCACTCCATCACCAGGCACCAAGCTGGAGTGCAGTGGCGCTACCTAGGCTCACTGCAACCTCCACCTCCCGGGTTCAAGCAATTCTCCTGCCTCAGCCTCCTGAGTAGCTGGGACTACAGGCGCGTGCCACCACGCCCAGCTAATTTTTTTGTATTTTTAGTAGAGACGGGGTTTCACCGTGTTGGCCAGGATGGTCTCGATCTCTTGACCTCGTGATCCGCCCACCTCGGCCTCCCAAAGTGCTGGGATTACAGGCG
>CAUYLG010029071.1:0-48371 GCA_963573385.1 Cacajao melanocephalus
TGGAATTAGCTTGGGCTATTTATTCTAGTCACTACCGGTAAGTAAAGGCTAGTAATTTTGGCAGTTACTGATAAGGAAGGTATGCAGCCTTTGCAGAGAAAGGCTAGCAGTTTTATTTACAGAAGCCAAGGCCAGCAGTTACTGTGAGAAGAATGGGGCAGCCGTTACAACTTATTTTAAAACACAACTTTGTCTTTTATAGAACAGTGTTGTTCAGGTTCTAACTTTAGGCCAGCTATAGCACACTTATATCTAGCAGGTTTTGTTTGATGGAGAAGTTCTCTATATTTTCTTAATTTTGAAAAGACAATTTTATTAGATGTAATACTCTAGGATAACATTTATTTTTTCTTTCATCACTTTGAATAAAACATCTTATGTACTCTGGCCAGAGAATTTTCTGCTGTATGTTCTACTAAGAGTTTTATAGGGATATGCCTAGCAAATTGGTTTTCTCTTACTGCTTTAAAAATCTATGTTTTGCCAGTTTGATTTTAATGTGTCTTCATTTGGATTCAACTTACGTACTTTGGGTTTTGGGATCTGAATGTACATTGTCTTTCCAGATTTAGGAAGTTTTCAGCTGTTACTTATTTGAATAATCTTTTCTTGTATTCTCTTTCTTCTTCTGAGATTCTATAATTCATTTATTGGTCTGCTTGATTATGTCTCATTATTCTCTTAAAATTTCTCCATCCTTTTTATTTTTTTTTATTTTTATTTTTTATTTTTTTACTTTTTACTCTCCTAGATGAATTATTTGCAGTGACCTGGCTTTGCGTTTGCTGTCTCGTTTTTCTGCTTGATCGAATCTCCTCTTAAACGGCTCTCGCAAATGTTTTAGTTCTGATATTGAATTCTTTGGCCCCATTATTTTAGTTTGGTACTTTTTAATATCTTCTGTCTCTGTTAAAATTCTCACTTTTTTACTTGCATTGTTTTTTGGACCTCAGTGAGCATCTTTTTGGGAGTTGATTTTCAGTTATCTGTCAGGTAAATCATACAACTCAATTTCATTAGATTGGTTTGTGAAATTTTATCTTGTTCCTTTGTCTGGGACATCTTTGCCTAGTTCATTACTTCCATTGTCTCTCTGTGTTGGTGTCTGTGCATTAAACAAAGCAGGCTTCTCTCCCAATCTCTACAGACTGGACACATACAGAAGACTCCATCTATCAGCTTAGCTAGAGACCCCAGGAGCCACTATCAACAATTTCCCTTCCCAAAGAGAAACACATCCCTGTGTTTTTGTCTTCTCACTCTATGCTGAGTTGGGGGAGGAAAGAAGCTACTATGTCGACCAAGCCACATTGGTAGGCAAATAGTTAGACCTTTGACAGGTCTAACACAGCCACATCACAGTTGTCAAAGTTCAGGACTAGTGGGACAAATGCTGATTGTCTAAACATCCCTGGAGATTTTGAAGTGATGGACACAAGAATCAACTCTTTTTCTCCTTAGCAGTGATTTTTTTTTTTTAAATCCACTCATTCTGTGCTGAACTTTTTTTTTTATCTGCTCATTGTATTTTTTTTTTATAGGTGGTCATTGGCATTTGCAGTGTTTTTGTTTGTTTCAATTTCAGTTACTTCTGCTCTTATCTTGGAAATTTCTTTTCTTCTGCAGGGTTTGGGTTTGGTTTGTTCTTGTTTCTCTAGTTCCTTGAGGTGTGACCTTAGATTTTAGGTGTGACCTTAGATTGTATGTTTGTGCTCTTTCACATTTCTGATGTAGGCATTTAATGCTATGATCTTTCCTCTCAGCATTGTTGTTGCTGCATCCCAGAGGTTTTGATAGGTTGTATCACTATTATCATTCAATTCAAAAAATTTTTAAATTTCCATCTTGATTTCATTATTGACACAGCAATCACACAGGAGCAAGTTATCTAATTTTCATGTATTTGGATGGATTTGAGGGTTCGTTTTAAAGTTGATTTCCAATTTTATCTCCCATAGTGGTCTAAGAGTATTTGGTACAATTTCAATTTGTTGAGACTTGTTTTGTAACGTACCGTGTGGTCTATCTTGGAGAATGTTCCATGTGCTGATGCATAGAATGTATATTCTGCTGTTGTTGGATAGAATATTCCATAAATGTTAAGTCTATTTTTTCTAGGGTATGGTATAACTTCATTTTTTCTTTGTTGACTTTCTGTCTTGATGGCCTGCCTAGTGCTGTCAATGAAGTATTGAAGTCCCCTACTATTACTGTGTTGCTGTCTATCACACTTCTTAGGTCCAGTAGCGATTGTTATATAACTTTGGGAGCTCCAGTGTTAGATGCATATATATTTAGCATTGTAATACTTTCTTATTGGACTAGTCTTTTTATTTAATATTCCTCTTTGTCTTTTCTAACTGCTGTTGCTTTAAGTTTGTTTTGTCCTATATAAGAATAGCTACTCATGCTTGCCTTTCGTGATCATTTGTATGGAATATCTTTTTCCACCCATTTACCTTAAGTTTATGTGAGTCTTTATGTGTGAGGTGAGTCTTGAAGGCAGTAGATAGTTGGTTGGTGAATTCTTACCCATTCCACCATTCTGTATCTTTTAAGTGGAGCATTTAGGTCATTACATTAGCATTGTGATATGAGGTACTATTCTATTCATTGTGCTACTTGTTACCTGATATCTTGGTTTTATTTCTTTGTGTTGTTTTTTAGGTCCTATGAGAGTTACACATCTGCTAGATTTATTTATGCATTTTGTAATTTCAGAAAACTGGGTTGCATCAAATCCTCTACTATTGCATACAATGCTATGATGAATGTCTTTTTGTCTGTGCTTATCTTTATGTATACTTTTCAGTAGTTTTCTAAAATTTATTTCTCAAGAGAGTTCATTGAATCATTCTATTTATGAATTCTGAATTTCAGTACTTTCCATAGCGGCTTTAACAATAGGTTTACATGCCTACTAGCAAAACTTTGTTTTTTGCCCTGTACATCTTAGCCAATGCTTTGTGTTATACATTTTCTAATTTTTGCCATTCTTATGGATGTTGAATGACATCTAATTGGGATGTAATTTTCATATAATTAAATTTGATAAATATTAACCTTTTGTTGATTTAGACCTGCAGATATCTTTTTATAGTTTGCGTATTTGTCTGTTGTATCCTTAGAATGAACTAGAATCTTTACTGTTGATGTAATAATATATGTCAGCATTCTGCTTTATGGTTTGTGTGTTTTTAAAGACAATTTTTCTTAGTGAAAAAGATAGCCTACCTTTTCTAGTAGATTTTCTCCCACACATTGTTGTTTTTAATAATTTCCTGTCTTCAGTTTATTTATAGAATATCCCGGTTTTAATCATTCTTTATAATTTATGCATAGCATATAGTAGAAAACTAGCCTTATTTTTTCCACATGTAGCATAAAGATGCAGTATAATTTTTCTCCATCACCAGCAACTAATAAGTGATTTCCACATGAATTATGGATGTTTTCTTTATCATATATCAAATTTCTGTGTATCCATTCTTCTATTTCCAAATGTTCTGTTTGTTCCATTCTTTTACTTGTCTGTTATTCAACAAATACCATCTATCAAAATTTCAGTTGCTTTGAAATTAGTAAATACTTTGTAGATTGTGTCCTTCCTTCCTCTTTGTCCTTTTTCAAAATTGGCTTAGCTCTCTGTTGACTTTTATACTTTCATAATCAGCTTTACTGAGTTGATATTTAAAAATCTCTGGAATTTCTACAGATATTGCATAAATTTATATTTTGAATAGGACTGTCATGTTTGCTATATTTGCTTTTTTCCACTCATAATTGTAAAATAGAACCATATATTTAGGTGGTCCTTCTTGTCATGTTCTTCAATGTTAATAAAAATACCCTTAAAGTTTCTCCACATTACAAATATTCAGTTGTTTGCTCTATTGTTTTTTTCAATTTCATGAAGTTTTCTACTAGTTTATGTTCCTGAAAGTTGTATTTGTAATAAATATGTTATTAATATGGTAGCATGGTTTTCCTAAAAATTTTAGATAATAAGATGTTTTAGATAATAAGATGTATTACCTTATTAATTTCTATTACTAGATTCTCTGATCATGAATCATTTTGTATTTCTAATCCTACTGGCTTTTGCAGTTAATTTGATAAATACTCTGTGTTTAGAAATTGGGCATCCATTTTCATGAATCTGAATAGCTATTTTTGTTTGTTTGTTTCATAAAATCAATTGGTCAGCTTTCCACCTCTTTTATATACTCTGGAATACCTTCTATAATATGAAAATTCCTTTTCTTAAATATTTGGGGAAAAAAACCCCTGAAAATTATCTGTATATTTTTGTTGAAGTAAAGAAATTTGTTTTTTTTTTTAAGTTTCCTTTATACAAATTGAAAACTTTCCATAAATTCATGTGGCTAAATATTATCAAATTTATTAGTATTTCATTGTTAATATATTTTTTATTTTTTTAAATCTCTGTTATCTCGGAATTCTTTCTGTTCTTTATTTTCATTTGTTTAACTTATCCTGATAAATTTTGATAACAGGCTTTAGTGTATTATTATACTACATTTGTAAAAGATCCAGCTGTTTTTATTATTTCTCTTTATCAAAATTTTTTTTAATATTGTCATTTTATTTATGTGGACTTTTTAATTTATTATTCTTTATTTTCTAGTTTTTATACTTATCTAGTTGTACTGGAAAGGATATTATTAGTATTTTTTAATATATTATTAATCATGTTCTGATAATTATACACAAAGGAGCAATTTTATGAAACATTTAATGTATAAAGTAGAATTAGTTCTACTCTGTTTCACAGATTTTGGCCTACAAGAGTGTCCTTTAACATTCAATCCTGATCATTTTGTAGCTTGTATAATATTTTGATTTTTAACTAAGAGTTTCTCATAATATATAGTTTCCAGACATATGGGGTTTACAAAAATTTTTAATTGTGTTTTTTTTATTTGAAATAAGTTAATTTTGGGAAATATACTATTTGTGATATAAATTAGAGTTTAGTGAAATTCCTTTTTTAGCTATTATAGTCAATGTTTCCCATGTTCAAAGTTTGCTTAAAAATGTCTGTTCTCCTAGTACTGAGTGGTAAATTTTGTGCATCTATTCTAGCATATTATTTGTGTTATGCTGTTATTCTTCCATATTGAATCAGCTGATCAGAGTAGAAGACACTAGAGGGAGAAGAAAGTCCTCATATTGTTGAATGAAGATGAGGATCCTAATGGAAAGGAAATAAGAACCTTTTATTGTCCAGTTTTTCTCTGGACTGAACTACCTATGACTTAGTTTTAAATAATTAAACAAAAATTTGAAAAGAGACATAAGTCATATTATTCTTCCTATTACTGCTGGTTTCGTGTATATCCGGATTACTCAGGTAGCGGGATTTGAAATAACTGTAACATATGCCATTTTGAATTTAAGTCACCAAAAAAAATATAGATAGATAGATAGATAGATAGATAATCAGAAGAAATAGGCTCTCACAAAATATTTTATGTTTGGAAAACAGTGTATTTATATTCTTTTCCTCTTTGTACAACTGTATTTTAATGTAGGATACTTACAAATGACATTCAGAAAAAGTTCTATTTTTCTTTCTTAAATTGTACTTTTCTTATCCTCCAAATAAATTAAAAAGTTTTAGGGTTTCAAAATCAAGAAGCTTCTCATCACCACACGGTAGTTACACATCATCAAAGTTTAGGATTAATACTTTGGTATATCTATCTTTCATGACATTTTTAGTAAGATTTCACCCACTCACGCTTGTTCAGTAAGGTCAAGAATATAACCCTGAGAACCACTGGAAGGATTCCAAAGTGGAAATGCAAAAACAGTAATTTTTCTAAAGAAATATAATTGAGTGCACAAAGGTTGTGTTAGGTCAGAAGGAGAGTTGTGTTCAGTGGGACTAGAAAAGAATTAAAATATTTACACTGAAAATAATTAGCATGGTGTGAAAATAATGACAATTTCCCATTTAAAAAACTGTTATTAAACCACCGCACAACATAACTGTTTTTAAATCTTGTAAAAGATTTAAAAATGAAATAATAACAGAAGAAGAACTTTGGCAAAGTCCCAAGGATGATATATATTATACACTGGAGTAAAAACTCCAGATAATACAATTGTTTCCAAAGTTGAAACAGTTGAGATTTAAGAAAATAGAAAATCAAAGTAAATGGAGTCAAAAAAACTTTTAGCTAAATGAACTCATTCTAGAAGTACTTACTTTGAGATATATATAGATATCTATATATATAGATATCTATATAGATATATATGTAATATACGTATTATATATATTTATATATATATGTATTTTATATATATATATATGTAATTTTTGCCTAAGACCATAATCATTATGTGATGTTTAAGGAGACTGTGAGATTATGCGTTCTCTCATTATGAAGTATTTGCTGAATAGTTGCTATGGGTAACCATGTGTGTTTGGGTGTGTGTTTTAAATATGTATAAATTTAGGAAATCTATTTTGTGCCCTTAAAGAGCTCACAGTTTACTATCATAGGTGTTGATATTGGAATAAATAGTTCTGATCGATAGTATTTTAGATCTCTTACTTCTAGTACATGGTGGAATTGCACCATTCTGGTAACAAGTGAGCAGTGGTGATGCCTGTCAACTCCTGTGATAGCTTATAAACTCCCGTAAATATTTTATTATGCTTCCTCTTTGACTATATCAATTGATGTTCTAAATCTAGGGAGTCCAACAGTAAAAGTCTCTAAGTGAGGACATCATCAAGCATGTCCTCTTCCAAAGGAAAATCAAATGCCTTAGGTCTGTCTTGATCAACACAATAATTGTGATTACTAACAACATTTACCTGTTTATCAGCTCGAAAAATATTTGCTGAGCATTCTTATAAAACCACCATACTAAGTGCACTAAATATCAGAGGTACAAAATTGATGACTGGCTAATAATGATAGACAGACAAATAAACAATAAAGTTATAGCTTCTCTGTTAGCAGTCAGTATGTTGCATAGCATGTAAACATATGACCTAAGTGACTGGCTTCACATAGTTGAAAGGAATTGATCAGAAAAATGACGCTTCAGCTAAAATCTTGAATGAGGGCAGAATTCCTTCATTGGATTAGTGAAAAGGAGGAATATAGGATAAATGGTATGGCAGACAAAAGTAGCTCCGTTAACATGTCAAGTCTTGTGAAACATCACAGGAAGTTTATGAATTGAAAGTATAGTGGTATAATTGCAAAAAGGAGAATCAAAACTTAAAAAAATATTTTAAGTCATGGTAAGGAAATTTACCCCAAGTGAGCGTGAAATCACCACTGAGACAAAGACGAGGCCAAATTACAGGGTCTTTATTGCCAGCGGCCACGGCGGACTTACGTCTCTAACCTGTGGCCCTGAAAGGAGGGTGTCAAGACCTTTTATGCCCGTAAACCACCTCCTGGGCGGGGGTGGGAGTGAGGGGCTTTAGACATTCCGAGGGCCAGGGGACTTTGGACATTCCAGTTGTTACTTAAGTGGTTCACAGAAGTCAAGATAAGCGTTAGTTTATATATTGTCTGGATAGGGCGGAAATTACAGACCTTAGTTACTTATTACAAGTCTTAAAATGGCACAGGGGCCAAAATGGCATTGGTTTAGACTGCTTGCCTGTCATATTAGGGTTACAGAGAGCAGTTTCAATGGAAAGCTGAGGTATGGTTGAGGTATGCAGTTTATGGGGCATTTACCGTGTCATATTATGAGCCATGTGGATGCTCTAAAAGATTTTAAGCAGGAGGGTACTTTAGATACAGAATTAGGTTTGAGAAAGATCACTCCAACAACAATAAAACTTAGAGTTTAAGTTGGGCAGCATGAGTTACAGAAACTGTGCTGAGAATATATTATCACATAAGAAAACCAGAGAAGGAAAACAGAGGAGAAAGAAAATAATAGTGAGGGGAGAGCATGTAAGGATGATGCTAAGAAGGCAAAATCCACATAAAAATGATAGTTCATTTTTATTGCACTTAATCTGTTTCAGGCCATGTGATAACTTCTTTACAGGAGTTATTATACCTAATCTTTATAATGGAATTAAGATTGTAAGTTAGGCAACATCTATGAGACAAAGAGAGGTAAAAGAGCTGGCAAAATTACATAATTAGAAGTTGTAGTCCAGGAATTGAGCACAGGCAATTTGACCTTAGGCCACATTGTCTTGAACACTATTCTATACATACTGCCCCCCAAGCCTAATAAAAATTTATGGTTGATTGTGTAATATTGTTATGCAGTACTTATAAAGAGATTCAGGTAGTATGACAGCTCAAGGAAAAACGAATAACTAGAAAGATTTTTAAAACAGCTTCATCAGAGAGATGGTAATTGAAATAGATCTTGACAAGTGGCTAAGATTTCAGTAAGTAAAACTGGTGACAAGTTCGTTCAGTTGTGATTAAATGTATAAAATGAAGAACTCAGGAGAAGTTTTTGTAGTGGGTTAGAAAGGAGTTTTGTGTTACATGGAAAGTATTACAATTATTAAGAAATTTTATACAGAAGCAAATAATAGGTCTTTAATAACTACATGCTCATTGGAGTAATAAAAAATAAGCCTGGTATGGTATATTGAGATCAGATTATACAAGGCTTTAAAAGTTAATTTAATTATGTACTTCTTGAAAGTTTGGGCACTAAAAAAGAAAATTCATATATGCTATGCTTTAGTCTGGTAAGTCCGAAATCAGAGAAGATAATGGTTGTTGTAGACTCAATTAGAAGTTTATTCAAATAGATCAGACGATATAATTGGACCTTTACGAAGTAGTGGTGAGGTGTAAAGAAACTGAAGAATTAGAGACAATAGGACATATAAGCGATGTAGGAGATTTCAAAAAGACTATCTGGTAATAAGGTAAAGCTATTGTCACAGGGTTCTTGGGGTGTAGCTTTTACAGCCAGAAACCTCTGTGGCTGGTAGCACCTTTGCCCAAGTCTTGCTTGGGCCCACTGGGTTTGTTTGACCCTTTCAGCCTGGCAGGCTGCGCTTGGCTTATGCTACCAGCCTGGATCCCACACCTACCAAGGGTGAGCCAGGCATGGAGTGGCAAGGGGTGTGTGAGCAAGTGAGCATGGGGTCTGGCCACTGTGCACAGTTAGGCACACTGGCTGTGGCAGGGAAAGCAGCTCTAGGTACCAGCATGGATGCCAGCTTCCTGGGAGGCTGCAGCTGGACCAGGCGTACCACAAGCAGCTTCCACAGCTGGCACTGGGAAATGTGGTGGCACACAGAAGCTTAGAGATGCCAGGAACTGCAAAGCCCCAAAGAGGATATCACAGCCTGGTTTGAGGAACTCCTATGTCTGGGCTCCCCAAAAGGCTGCAGCTCTTCTCGCCATCTCTCTTCTCTTTTTCTTGTCACCTGTAATATGGTGAGCAACAGGCAGATTTCAGCCCTGTTGGTGTTATGCCTCTTCCAGCCCCACGGTTTCGTGGGTCCTAAGTTCTTGTCCTGCGTCCAGAAAGCAGGAAGTATGTGGACAAGTGGAGGGTGAACAAAGCAAGAGGTTCCTTATTGAGCAACAGACAGCTCTAAGGGGACCTAGCTCCTCTTCTAAGACAGCTCATCCCAATAACTGTCCAGCTCTCAGTAGAAAGGAGGCCTTACAGTGCATAGCTCCACTCTGCAAGCAGGTTGTCCTGTTGTCTTCTCAGCTCTCAGCAGAGAGGAGACTCACAGTGAGAAGCTGCTCTTTGTAGGCAATCTGTTCCTTTTTCTGCTTAGCTCTGAGCAGAGAGGAGACCCACAATGGGTAGCTCCTCTCCACAGACAGATCATCCATCTTCTGCTTAGCTTTCAGCAGAAAGGAGACCCACATCAGGTAGCTTCTCTTCACAGGCAGGTCATCCAATTATCTGCTCAAGTCTGGCTGAGTCCAGGGTTTTTATGGGCTTCAGATGGAGGAAGTACATGCTCATTGGTCCATGGGCAGCCATAGGCAGGCCAGGAAAAAGCACCGTAAGTTCTCACTTCAGTCAACAGAACTGGCAGCCTAGTCCCCAGGCCTCAGGCCATCCCTGGCCTAAAGGTGGGGTTTCACCAGGGACCTGCTCCTTCTGCCCAGAAGCCTCTCTGCCTCCTGATGCCATTAACCTGCCATCCACAGTGCCCATGATGCCCAAGCTGTTTATGCCAAGGGGCACCTGCAGGCCCATGCTGAGCTACCCTTAGCCCCCACTTGGCCTCTTTCCCATGCTTGTTGGTACTCAAAGTTTGGAGGGGGCCAAGGTGGCAGGGATCTAGCATGTCAGAGCTTCCCTAGGCATGTGCACATCTGACCATGTCAGTAGAATGTCCAGGCTCAGCCACAACTTTGCTATGAAATGAGAGTAGGCACCAGGAGTGGAAAGAGGCCAGGCAGTGCAAGTAGGTACTTCTGAGCCTGCAGGGGCAGGGGGGCTTCCTGGACCCCAAAGAGTACAGAGATGCCCAGGTTCAGATTCGTGGCTGGGTGGCTACAGCTGTGCCCAGGAGGATGGTGCTCCTGCCTTCCAACTTGGAAGGGAGAGGGGCTTCTGCCTGTTCCTGCTCCCGCTGGCTCTGTGAAGTGTACAGCCCTGGCCAGGCCTCCCCCGCTGCAGCCAGTGTCATGGCTGCAGCCCCTCCAGATGGGCTGCAGCTGCCATCACTATCATATTCCTGCTGATAAAATATACCAACAAAGAGACATGAATGGTTTTTCTACCCAAAATCAGTAATTTGAATTTAGTCATGAGAATTATCAAAAATAATGCAATTTTAGTGATACTCTACAAAATAACAGCTGTACTACTCAAAAATGCCTATGTCAAAAACTGATGTCATCAGTCTGGCTTACTTTCCCACAGATAAGATGAAAAAAATATTATCTAATGCCAAGTTTATCGTTACCAATATCCTGAAACTCAAAACTGAGGTTGTGAGAAACCCTAGCAACATAAATAAGTAAAAATCTGGAGAGAAATGCTAGACATAGGTGATGGGGAGGAAGACAGCAAACAACATTGCCATGTATGTACCTATGCAACAATCTGGCATGTTCTCCGCATATACCCCAAAACCTAAAATGCAATACAAAATATATTTAAAAAACAAATCTGAGTAGAAATTAGGAGAGAAGGACTTCTGTATCTGCGATATCCACCCTCTATACTGTTAGGCACTGTGTGGAAGAGTCTCCTGGACTGATGATTTCTACACTGCAAAAAGTGACAATGAGGCTTACAGTCAGCTTTCCCAAAATCTTGGATTTCTACACAGAAAAGCTGTTTTTGCCTCAGCCCATGGAGAGCATTGTAGCTGCCTGTGTGGAGAGGGACTCCTGTGGGAAGCTGAATATGAACAGTAGAGATGGGGAATATCAGCACCAGTGCAAAACTCACAGGCTACTCTCCAACTCAGACAAAAAAGAATCCAAATCAGAGCAGTTGTTCAGCTGCATTATGCAATAGAAAGCAGTCTTCACAGGCCCTCTGTGGATGAACCCCTAGACAGCTTCCCCACACAGCCGGAGAAACCCTTTCTAATTCCCCTACTTGGGCCTTTTTGCAAGAGCCATGGCAAACCTGGCCTTAAGATGTCTTCTGATGTCAAAATGAAAGCAGGGATATGGTGTTAGAGGAATCCATAGGCCTACTGCACAGAACCTTTAAATACACATGTGTTGCAGAGACAGTAAAGACTGGAATAAGTAACTAATCCTTCCATTTGAAGACATGGAAATACCTCCTTAAATAACAGTAGCAAACAAGGAATCACGATCTTCCTAACTGGATAAAGCAAGAAGCCAGTGACTGACCCCAGTGAGCTCTCAGATTAAGAATTCAAAATAGCAGTCTTGTGGAAACTCAGAGAACTTTACAGTAAAATGAAAAACAATGCAGATTATAAGATAAATTTAACAAAGAGATTGAAATAATTTTGTTAAGTAGAAATTCAGGAACTGAGAAATACATTAGATGAACTGTAATATGCATCTGAGAGTCTCATCAAAAAAACTAACAAAGATGCATTAGTGACCTCAATGATAGGCTACTTAAAAATACACAGTCAGGCCCAGTGGCTCATACTTGTAATGGTGGCACTTTGGGAGGCGAAGGCAGGAGGATCACTTGAGCCCAGTAGTTTGAGACCAGCCTGGGCAACATGGTGGGGCTTATTTCTACAAAAAATTTAAAAATTAGCTGTGCAGGGCATGATGGTGCATGCCTTTAGTCTCAGCAACTTGGGAGGCCGAGGCAGGAGGATCATTTGAGCCCAGGAGATCAAAGCTGCAGTGAGCCATGTTCACGCCACTGTACTGTAGTCTAGGTGACAGAATGAGACTTTCTCTCAAGAAAAGAAATTGCACAGTCAGAGGGAAATAAAAAAAATTGTAAAGGAATGAGAAATGCCTACAAATCTAGAAAATAACCCCAAATAAGCCAATCTAAGATCCATTGGCCTTCTAGAGAGGGTTGAGGAAGAACAAAATGTAGATCTGATTTTTAAAAAATAAAAACTTTAAAACCCAGGAAAGATACAAATATGCAAGTACAGAAAAGTTCAAGATCACCAGATTCTTCACAGTAAGATTACTCCAAAATATAAAGTAATAAAATTCTCACTGGTCAAGGACAAAGAGAGAATCCTAAAAGCAAAAAGAGAAAAGAAGCAAATGACATAAAGGGGCACTAATTCATCCGGTAACAGACTTCTCACTATAATCCAAACAGGCCAGAAGGGAGTGGGATGTCATATTCAGGCCAGAAGAGAGTGGGATGTCATATTCAAATCCTGAATAAAAATAAAGTGCCAGTCAAGAATATTGTCCCTCAGTAAAGCTGTCCTTCCAACAAGAAGAATTAAAGATTTCCTAGACCAACAAAAGCTGAAAAAACTCATTAGCACTAGAATTGTATTTTCTAAAATGCTAATGGTGGTTATTTAGTGTGAAAAAAGATGCTAATGTGCAATTAAATATCAGAAGATATGAAACTCACTAGTAAAAATAAGTGCACAATTTCTGAATACTACTGCAATGAGTTGAGTAACCATTTACCTCCCTAGTATGAAGATAAATACATCAAAAATAATAAATACAACAATTTATTAAGAGATCGGCAACAATGGAAATTCAGACAATAAAAAGTCAAAATATGTGGGGGGATGAATTAAGTGTAAATATTTTTAGTTTTTTTAAATTTTTTTGTGATAAGTTGTTATTTTTACAAAATAACTTCTTATGACTACAAAATGTGTTTTTGTAAGCCTCACGGTAAACATAAAGTAAAACTTAAAACTGATACACTAAAAATAAAAGGCAAGAAATTAAAACATACTACCAAAAAAAAATCTATTATTCACAAAGGAAGACAGAAGAGAGGATTTACGAAACAACTGAAACATAAATAACAAAATGGCAGTAGAAAGTTTTTATGTAAAAATGATAATAGTGAACATAAACGGAATAAATTCTCAAATTAAAAGACATAGAATGGCTGAATGGATTTAAAAAATAGCCGACTATGTGCTACCTACAGGAAATTCACTTTACCTATAAAGACACTTAAAAGTATAGAAAAGAAATAAAAAAAAAGATATTCCATGGAAAAAAAAAAGTAGCAGTAGCTATATGTATATCAGAAAAATAAACATCAAGTAACTGTAAGAGAGATGGAGAAGGTGATTATACACTGAAAAAGGGGTAATTTCAGCAAGAGGATATAACAAATGTAAATACATCTGTGAGCTGGCATGGTGGCTTACACCTGTAATCCCAGAGGCCAGGACAGCAGATTCACTTGAGCCTAAAAATTCGAGACCAGCCTGGACAGCATTGTGAGACCCAATCTCTAAAAATATTTTTAAAAATTAACTGTGTGTAGTAGCATGTGCCTATAGTCACAGCTACTTGTGAGGTTCAGGTGAGAGGATTGCTTGAGCCCAGGAGATCAGAGCTGCAGTAAGCTGCCTTCCAGCCTGCACAGCAGAGTAAGACCCTCTCTTCAAATAAAAAAAAAAAAAGAGAGAAGAAAATAAAATGTGTATGTAGTCAATATCAGAGCATCAAAAAATATAAAGCAGATATTGATGGATCTCAAGAGAAAGTTAGACTGCAATAGAATAATAGTTGATTTCAACAGCCCACTTTCAGTGGTGAAAAGATCATCCAGACAGAAAATGAACAGAAATACCTAAATTAAACTAAACTACACCTAATGAACCTGACTGAAATTTATGAAACATGTCATCTAACAGCTGCAGCACAAGGAATATTATTTAGGATAGATCATATGTTAGTCCACATAACAAAAAAATTCAACCAAATTGAAATTGTACCAGTTTTCTTTCGTGGCCACGATTGAATAAAAATAGAAATCAATAATGAGAGGAACTTTATTTGTGCCACTTAGAAATAGTACAAATACGTAGAAATTAAACCTATTTCTGAATGACCAATGGGTCAATGAAGAAATTAAGAAGAAAACTTAAAATCTATAGAAAGAAATGAAAATAGAAATACAACATATCAAAACCTATAGGATACCGGAAAAACAGTACAAAGCAGAAAGGTCATTGCAGTAAATGCCTACATCAAAAAAAAAAAAAAAAAGACAACAAATAAACATCCTAATGATAAACAACTTAATGATGTAATAAGAGGGTATTCCAGACTTAAAAATGATAAAGTACCACGGCAACTAAGTACAAACATGATTCTAGATGGAACCTTTATCCAGTTTTTGTTTGTTTTTGTTATTTAAGAGACTGAAGTGATAACTGGTAAATATAAATATGGTCTTAAGATTAGGTAATATTGTGATAAATATGATTTATCGGTTTTGATAAAAGTATACTCTGAGTTTGTAAGAAAATATTCTCTCTCTTATGAAATAGACTAATGTATTTTAGAATTAAATTTCAAACTTTGACAACATACAGATCATGCTCTCTGCCTAAAGTGAAATTGAATTAGAAATAAACAAAAACAAAATAAATAGAAAAGCCTCAGGTAGTTGCAAATTAAATAGTGCATGTCTAGATAACCATTGGTTTGGAATTATTTTAAACTAAGTAATAATACATAACAAAATGTTGGTGATGCTCATAAAATGAAAACTTTAAAATCAAGTCCTATTCAAAACTAAAATAGTTTAGTTATCTAAACTTCTGCACTAAGATTAAAAGGGGCAAATTAAAACCAAATTAGGAGATTATAAAAGTGATAAATGGATGAACTAAAAACAGAAAACAATAGAGTTTTTAGTACTAAATTAAGTCCTGGAAATACTTACCAAAAACAAGTAAAACACATAAATTGTCACTCTCAGGAATGAAATAAGATATCACTACAGAGCATAGAGATATAAAAATAAGATAATACAAAAAACTATGCTGACACATTCAAACATTAATGAAATGGACAAATTTCTTGAAAAATACTTGTAAAGCCAAGATTAAATAGAAAATTTGAAAATCTGCATATCTATTAATGTATTTAAATCTGTCATCAAATTCTTCCATAAGGAAAAGTCTTATACCAGAAAACTCTTACACTAAAAGTTTTATCAAATATTTAGAACACGAAACATTGCCAGTCTTAAAAGCAGGGGGATGAATTACTGATAGATCCTACAACACGAATGAAACTTAAATACATTATGTTAAGTGAAAGAAGCCAATCACAAAAGATCACATATGATTCCATTTATATGAAAGGAATAGGAATATCAATTGAGATATAAAGTAGATTAGCAGTTGTCTAGGTCTGGGGCGGTTGAGGTGTAATGAACAGTGGCTGCTAACTTGCTGAGTCTGTTCCGCAGACTCTGGCTGAGCAGTGACAGATGAAAGGTGTTCACAGTCCACAGGTATTTTGACTGTGAGTGCAGCTAGGGGACTTCAGCTTAGCATAGCAGATGAGAAAGTGTGGCCCTGAGAAGCTGGACACACACACGTTTATTTAGTACAGATTTAATGACAAAGGCCTAGAGCAAATACCATTTGTGAGTAATTAACGTTGTCAGTCACCCCACTGTAGGGGGCAGTACTGCCCATGGATGAGCAAAGGTTGGTTTCTGGAGAAATACGTAAACAAATGTATCTAAATAAATTCCTTTGCACTCCCATGTACTTGCCCTCTGCCATTTGCTCAAGGTAAGAGGATTAAGCTGTCTTCAGCCGCAACCTTTGCCCAAAGCTTTTGAAATACCTACTGGTCTTCCAAGAAGGTTTCCATCTTTCCTGTTATTTTCCCCATCGCCCTGACCGATTTCCTACACTAAATAGTATGAGGTTTCTTTCGAGGGTTTTGAAACTATTCTACAATAGTTTGTGGTGATGATTGCATACTTTATGAACATTAGAAAGCGTTGAATTATGTACTTTAAATGTATAAATTGTATAACATATGAATTATATCTAAATAATGTTAATAAAAATGGATAATACATTATAAACAATAAAGTTTTCCCCAAGAATTAGAAAAAAGCTATTTCAAGGGTCAGTGTTGGGGTTCATGCCTGTAATCCCAGCACTCTGAGAGACTGAGTGGGAGAATTGTTTGAGCCTAGGAGTTCAACACAAGCCTAGGCAATAGAGAAAGACCCTATTTCTACAAAAATAATATTTTAAAAATAGCTTGGCATGGTAGTGCATGCCTGTAGTCCCAGCTACTTAGGAGGCTGAAGAGGAAGGATTGCTTGTACCTGGAAGGTCGAGGCTGCAGTGAGCTGTCATCATGCCTCTGCACTCCAGCCTAAGAAACAGAGCAAGACCCTGTCTCAAAAATAAATAAAATTATTTCAATATATGAAAAACAATATAATTCATAATATTAGCAGAATTAAAGAAGAGATACCTTATTATATCATTAGATGTAGGGGCAAATTTTATAAATTTTATTACCCATTTATTAGAAAAAAAGAAAACATTGTCAGCAAACATTGTCAGCAATGTTAGAATAGAAGGAATTTTTTTTAAATTGATAAAGGGCATGTATTGATTAAGAGTGTCTATGACAGAACTAAAGTTGATGTCATACATGTCTGTGTGTATACGTGTATGCACACACTTTTATTTTTTCTTTGTTTTCACTTCTGTTTCTTTTCCACCAAGATATTGTTGTTGTATTCTCTCATAAAGCTCAATTTCCTGATTGTGTATATACTTTTCCCCCTTTTTTATTATTCTGGTCTTTATGAGAACTCTTCTGATTTCTAGGCACCTCTATGTCACAAACCAGTTTGCATTACATGCCTCCATCTGCCATCTCACATTTTCACACTCAAACTTACACGAGTTGGGGGATACAGAATAACTGCTATGTGCTGGTAAAAATATATGGGACTTTTGGCCTTGTGCATCTACAGGAGCTAGCAGTTGTGGAACCAAAGGAAGATTCTGACTCATTAAACAGAATAGGAATATAAAACTCTTGAAATACAGAACAAATGCAGAATTCCAAGAGTTGATGGGATATGAAGCATTGGGTTCAGATGAATGAGGAGCCTGATGCAAATTTTCTATAGTAGATATTGTTAGCTAATGAGAGCTAACATTTATCGGGCACTTAACATATGCCAGCTTTTGACCAAATCCCCTTTAAAAATTACTTTATTTAAACTTCATAACAAATTTATGAGTTGGTATTTTTTCACTTAAAAATGGAAAATGATAATCATAAAGAATAAATTGCTTGACTACTATCACATGGCTTTTAAATGGAGCAAGGACTAAATACAGTCAGTGTAATTACACAATTGCAACTCATCTGCCAATACTGATAAGCTTGAATTAAAGGTGACAAGGGGAAGCCAACAGTTCTCCTTTCTTCAGGACTCATAGAGTTCAGTCTCTGTATTTCCTAAAAGTTAGTACTTGAAAGAGATTTCACTCATTAATATAGTTCAATCTAGTTGGATTTCTATTACTTACTCTACCAATTCATAAAATACTTGTACTGAGTGGTATACAGTTAAATCTTGTTTTGCAGAGTTTTCCATGAGATTTTATATTTATTCTTACTCATAAATGATCTTACACTGAATAACTGTGCACGTTACATGTTATTTATATAAATGAAATAAAAAGATAAATAGCAGTTGTACATTGGAGTCTATTTTTGTCCTCACTATAGCTTAATTTCCCACAGTTAGTCTAACCAGAGATATTTCAATCATCTTGTTAAAATCTTTAGTTATGTTCCACACAGATTTTAATTTTATATGTGCAGTTGCTCAGAGAATGGGTTTTTGTATCCATTGAATATTTTATAGTGATTTCTCTAGAGATCTTGCTTTCTTTTTTTCATATGACCCTGACACAACTTAAAATATTTTCGATTAGTAATAAAATATATTGAATATGTCATGTAATCATATATTTCAGTATGTGTGCTGCAGGTACCTGAGAATTTTTTTTTTCCTCACTTTCCCACTGTTTTGCAGGAGGAATCTTTGGCATAACTGTGTTAATGTAAAAGTTATTAATTATAGGTGATTCAAGGTATACAGCTAATTCTCCAAGATTTGAAAATCAGAGGTTTTTCAGTCTAGCTGTGTCATGCCTGTTACGGGTGTTGAGTATATAGCATGAACTAGAGCAAAGATAATAAATAGATCCAGAATTAGCTACTTAGGCATGACTGCCACGTTTTTGCTCAAGAAAACAAGAATGTCAGGATCTGTTGTGATGTATTGCAGAGTTCTGGAAGGCAAGGGGAAACTTGAGAGCATTTTCCACATCCAGTAGAAATTTAGAAGAACTGATATTTTAGGAAAGACAATTTCAATAAGTTTTATACATGTATACATTTTATAGATGTTTTATAATGTTCAACAGGACATTAAAAATTAGGAGGTAAAATCAATTAACCCTGCATACACTGTTAGAGATGTGAATTTAAGAACAAGAACAAAAATTCCTACTGTTCGGGGAAAAAGTAAATCAAAGAAACATGAAGTCCAGTGTCAAGGTCAGACTCTAAATTGTTCCTGCAGCTGTTAGCAGGCAGGAAGCCAAAGCCAATTATTATCTGAGTGAGAGACATGTCAATCTGTCAGCCACAGCATGGTGTACTGAACATTGCCTTGCAACTTTCAAATCCAGAAATAGGAAGGAAGAAAGGCCTAAGTTCAAAAGTGTGAGAAAATTTCCATCAATGTCCAAGATGAAGAAGTGTTACCATTTTTCTTTTTTCTACTATTGATAAAACTGTTACCTAATCTGGGCTCCCTCCTCTCTTTCTTCCATATGTAAACGTATTAACTCTGATACCTGGACTTGCTACAATATGACAAAGTTAATACATTTTACAAAGTGTGAAGGATGTCATATACATGTAGAATTTGAACCAAGCTGGTAGTGACGTGGCTTCTCTGAGGAAATTATTAATGTAATTCATAGAAAAACGGCATAAGAAACACAGTATAGTTTTTAAGGATCTTTTTCTTTCCTTTTTTTGAAACAAAAGAAAACATCAAATACTGATTAATGTCCTCATTTCAGAAATAGTACCCTCAGTGAACTCAATAATAAGTGATAACTGGGAGCTTCCAGATGATGAGTATAAAATGATCTTAGAGGGAAATAAACAACTTTTTCATTATTAAAAGCACCCTAAAGAATTTTTGGTCTTAGAATGGAGACCATTCTTCCAAGAAGCATGAAGGGTTAGATACTATCTTGGGTCAATTGTTTGCTTTGAAGTTAGTTTACTTCAATTGTATGTTTTATGTAACTTGACCCATCATTGTAAACAAGCCTGAGTTTGAATCCCCACTATATCACACTCAGTTATCCCTTAATCTTTGCAAATAGCAATGTACCTTGTGAACTCAGAGAATCTGAGAGAGGTCCCAGTTAATATAGAAAGTTTATTTTGCCAAGGTTATGGATGCACCTGTGACACAGCCTCAGGAAGTCCTGGCAACATGTACCCAAGGTGGTCAGGGCACAACCTGATTTTATATATTTAGGGAGACATGAGACGTCAATCAATATGTGTAAGAAGTACATTGGTTTGGTTTGGAAAGGCAGGACAACTTGAAGCAAGGGCAAGAAGACTGGAGGCGGGGAGGGAGATTCCAGGTCATGTATAGGTAATACACAAATGGTTACATTCTTTTGAGTTCTTAATAGGCTTTTCAAAGGAGGCAAATAAGATATGCATCTGATTTGAATAGAATGGGAGGCAGGTTTGCCCTAGGCATTTTCCAGCTTTAGTTTTCCTTAGTGATTTTGGGGGTTCAAGATATTTTCTTTTCACAAGGGAAAGGAAAGGCCCCCTTTCTTTCACATCCTCATAAGGGTGTTGTGAGACTCAGAACAATTTATGCGTATAAAATAATGCAATCCATATATGTTGGTGTTTACTCAGGCTCTATAATCAGGTAGACTTGGCTTTGAAACTTAGCTTTATATTTCACTAACTATGTAGCCTTGAACAATTATTAAATCTCTTTAAAATTTTAGTTTATTTATCTGTAAAGTTGGGAAAACAATTCCCTAGCCCACAGGGTTATTCTGAGTTAACAGATGCTATCAAAATTTCTCGTTGGCATACAAAGTAGCATTATTTAGTGTTTCCTCACTCCTATAGCATAGCATAGCTTTAATAATGCTCATTCTCACCCTAAGATGTCTTCTTCTGTCCATCCTTTCTGCACGCTAACCTTCCAGAATAGTCTTTTTTTTTTTTCTTTGTAGGTTGTCATTTTAGGAATTTGTATGAAAAGACTCCTTTATAAGCAGCACACACCTGTAATCCCAGCTCTTTGAGAAGCTGTGGCCGGGTCAGTTGATTGATTCAGAGCTCAAGAACAGCCAGGGAAACATGGCAAAACCCATGTCTACAAAAAAAAAATTACCTGGGTGTAGGGGTGGTGGGTTCCTGTAGTCCTAGTTACTTGGAAGACAGGTGGAAGGGATCACTTGAACCCAGAAAATCGAGGCTGCAGTGAACCCAGATCAGGCAATTGCCCTCCAGCCTGAACAACAGACGGAGACCTTGTCTTAAAAACAAAAACAAAAACAAACACACACACACATACAAAATGACTCCTTTGTGACTAATGCATCTAATCTAAGCTCTCAGGCAAGACCATGTACCTGTTCAGTATCCTTGGAACCAACCTGAGTGGAAATATTGGCTATTACAACCATGTGATGTTTAAACAACTTGATTAAACTTTCTGCTCCTTAATTTTTTTTTTCTGTAAAAGGATGATAATATAGTCCTTTCCCTATAGGTTTTTATTGTCAAGAAGCAACATAATCATGAAACATTTAAGACAAATCTGATACACATAAGTGTTAAGTAAACTTAGCTAGCTTTTTCGTAATTGTTCTTTTTGTTAGAAACAAATGCTTATTCCTTGGTGCTGAAAAGAACTGGCACTCAGACAAATAAATTTCTCAGCAAGGCAATTTACTTCTATAGAAGTGTGCATTTCATGGATGGAGCAATGGCGGGAGCATACTTGAACAATGGAGGGGAAGGGGTACTCATCCCTGATGCAGGTAGCCCCAGCTGTTGTATCATTCCCCTATTGGCAAGGGTTGGACTGCACAGTCTAAGCTAATTCCACTTGGCTCTTTTAGAGCAGGCAGGGGTATGAGCCAGAGTGGCAGGGTGAGCAGTTTGTCAGGAAGAACAGTTACGGAACAGGTGGCTAAAGGTGACTTGGGTCAGGGAACCTTACTAGGGGTGACTCAGGTCAAACAGGTGACCAGGATGAGTCAGAATGAAGCAGGTAACCAGGAGTGACTCAGATCAAAGCAGGTGACCAGGAGAACAGATGTGAACTACTGATTAGAACTGGCAAGAAAGTTGCTTACTGAAACTAGAGGCAAGGGGGCAAAGAGAACCAGGAAGTTAAACACTCCAATTGCATCTAAATAGACATGAGAGTCGAAAGAACCATAAGGGGCTTCTCTTGCTTTATGATGTATTTTTCCTTCCTCTGGTTGATGAAATGCCAGGGTGAAAAGGATAGCCAATTGGACTAGAGTACAAGTGCCGCTTCAGTTACTTGGCAGAGGGTCCAGTAAAGGTCCAGCACAATACTACCACACATTTGCTTGGGGATGAACAAGGCTGACTAATTGGTAAGCTCTTGAAAAGTCTTAAGCTCACTGCCTCCCTTCAGGTGTCCAAGGAATGCTAAGATTTTCTCCTTGTTGTGAAGACGCGAAGTTAACTTAGTGTCAGGAGACAGAAGCTGGATTGCCCGTGGGGGCTGACCTGCAGGGTGTCGAACTTCGGGATATAGCAGGGGGAGAGATTGCAGGCTTGATAGCCCAGGCTGTGGAATTTTGGAAAAGACCTACCATACAGCCCATACTTGGTCAACTGGAGGACCATCCTAGTGGAAAGGGTACAATCTGGGCCTCTGGCCTGCGATGTGCACAGCATTAACAATTGCTTTTGTGTAACATGCAGATGGAATATTTGATCCATTCCAACCAGGCATTTGCATCTTGATATCCTGACTCTATTGCTAAAGTTTGTTTTAATTCATTTACTTATACAGAATCTACTTGGGTCTTATCACTGGGTATTGATCAGAAGAAGGTCCAAATGGAGAAGAGGGGGAAGGGGGCGAAGAGGTTAAGGGATTAATAAAATGCATTTCAAAAGACCCTATGAGGTCTGTACTGGCCAAGTTAGCTCCTATGCCATAGAAGCGACCTAAAGTGGGGTCAGGATCGGTAGAGGTAAGAATGGAGAGCTGCACTGGATCGCATTGGTACTGTTGACACTTAGAGGGAACGCTTTCTTTGGTGAAATGGAGGTATGATTATAGAGACGTGCAGTCTTTTGAAGAAGTCCACCCTTGTTCTTCAGTGGTCCATAGGACATCATCCCCGGAGGGACAGTGACATCCTGGAAACTTGTCCTCTTTTAGTTCCCAAAATGTGAGAAATGTGGGGGACTTGGTTTCTATGAAGCAACAGTCACAGAGGTCAGAAGCTACTTTGGAAAGACAGAGATATTTTTCTGAGGAGGCTGGTTGCCTTTGATTTTGGAGATCCCTGCAGGGTATGGTGAGACAGGCATCAAATGTGATTGTCTGAGGAAAAGTTGACCTTGTTACATTAATAACAAGGTGGTCAGCAGAACAAGGAAAGGAGTAATAAAATAAATGAAGGTTAAACTTTCCTTAGCTTTAGTTTGGTAGGGTTATCCCTGGGACTATGGCCCATGACTCTGGAAGAGGTGGCACCTTCTTGACTCCTGTGTGATGACTCCATCCTCTCTCTGCCGTCCAGACTGACGTTTCAGTATTTAGGAGCACTAAGTAAGGTCCTTCCCAGGCCAGCTTGAGCTTCTTTTCTTTCCAGCTTTTGATGAGGACATGATCCCCAGGTTGATGTTGATGCACTGGGAACTCTAGGGGCAGCACCTGTGCAAAGAGACCTTTACTTTTAAGAAAAAGTAGAAGATAGACCAAGTATATCATTTTTAAGAAACTGATGTTTTGTTTCAAAGGTAGGAATGTCAATAGTGGGGTGTAAATAAGGCAATCCATAGAACATCTAATGAGAAGGACTAATGTCTTCCCACTGGGCAATTTGGATTCTCAGCAGGGCAGTAGGAAGGAACTTGGTCCATGGTAACTGAGTCTCCAGAACCAATTTGGTTAAGTGGTTCTTTAAAGTCCGATTCATTCTTTCTACTCTTACTGATGAGGGTGGGTGCCAGGGAGTATGGTATTCCCATCTAATGTCTAATATTTGGGATGGGATTTTAATGATGTGTGTGATGAAATGAGTTCCATTGTCTAAGCAAATATTTTCTATTAGTCTAAACCTGAGTACTATATTTTCAGTTACAATCTTGACTACATTATTGGCTGTTGCATTTGAAAAGGGGATAGCTTGGACCCAGTGAGTGAGATGATTTACTAACACTAGTATGTACTTTAGAAGATCTCTTCTCATATCCTGCCTACCGTAGTATCCATTTTCAATTACCTAATTATGTTCTGTGGCAATGAGTGTGTCACTTTCGACAGGACACTCCTTCAACTGATGTGTTCTGATAAAACTTCCATAGAAGTTCCGTATACTTTGCTTTACTTATGAGTCAATATAAGATTTAAAAATTTTTAAATCTTTATTTTAGATATTAAAGATTTGTTTAAGAAATTGAGCATATTTTAAAGAAAGTGGTATAAACATTTATCTCCCACATAAGATGGCTCTTTGTTTTTTTCCAGATGTTACTAAAAATCCAAAAGAGTAAAATAATTTAAAAAATTTCATTTGAAACATGAATGCTTCAATATGTGCTATCTCTGCACTTCAACAGCTATGCTAGACAGTTACATTAACATCATTTGGCCCTATAAATTTGAGAAAGATTTAAAGTAGATTTTTTTTTTCTGCAGTAAAATGAGAAGAAATTTTACCAACGACATATTTTCCTTTAGGTCATAGAGGGCCTAAACTGGATGTAATACATCTTTTATAGTAATTTTTTAGTTTTCTCCAAAACAAATTTTTAAGTGAAATTGCAATTCTAACTTGCCGAACATCAACAACAATACAAAACAACGGCACTAAAAGTGACTAAGACAATGGACTAAACTAAAAGGAGCGTGTTTGTTTCTGCTGTTGTTGCTTTCCCCTGAGGATTAGTTTTTTTAGTAGTGGCTTTTTTTTTTTTTCCATAGTTTCCTTGAAGAGTAGTAAGAGTCTTAACTAGTCAACCTCCCAGAGATTCACTTTGAGTTTGTTTGCATTGCCTGGTCCAAGTTCCTGTTTCTGTAAAGGACAACTGATTTAGTGTTTATCGGAAGCCATAAAATCTAGCTTATGTACCTGATGTGGGCTCCTTTGGGGGACATTAGTTCTTAGATAAACCTGTTCTCAGGCACTAGCTCTCATGCAAGCAACTGAAAATAGAAACCTATGCAACAACTTCAAACAGTGCTTCACCCTGCCTTTCTAACTTAGGACATACATATTTGTGATTACCGTGATTATTACTTAATTTTTAAAGCTCCGGAGAATCCAGATGCCTTAGAACCTGTAAAAATAATGGCAAATTATATTTTTACAGCATTTATTGTGGGCCAGTCACTGTATAATTAGTTTATATTCACTCATTTGGTATGGTTTAAAGTTAGTACTTGATATGATTTGGATCTGGGCTCAGAATGTAAGAGTGAAGAAGGCTTGAGAACTTCCACCTAGATTTCAGAGGATATACAATATGGTTTGGCTCTGGGTCTCCACCTATATCTTACGTCGAATTGTAATCCGCAATGTTGGAGGTGAGGCCTGGTGTGAGGTGACTGGATCACAAGAGTGTGTTTCTTGTGAAGGGCTCGGCACCATCCCCACAGTGCTATTTTTATCATAGTGAGTTATTAAAAGATCCGCTTGTTTAAAGTGTGTAGCACCTCTCCCCTCTCTGTCTATTCCTCCTGCTCTGCCTTCACCTTCACCTTCTCGCATAATTGTAAGTTTACTGAGGCCTCCCCAGAAGCAACAGCCACTATGTTTCCTGTATAGCCTGCAGAACTGTGAGGCAGTTGGAACTTTTTTCTTTATAAATTACTCAGTTTCAGGTATTTCTTCATAGCAATATGAGAACAGACTAATACAGTATTTTTATTACTCCCCATTCCATAGGTGATACATGCAGAGTAAGGGACTTTCGAAAGTCATGCATGCCACATGCACACACACATTTATATATACGTGTGTGTGTGTGTATATACACATGTATGTATATATGTGTATATACACATACATGTGTATATACACACGTATATACATATGTATACATATACATACATATATGTATATACATGTATATATATGAGTGTGTGTGTGTGTACATATATATATATATTTAAATTCTATCTTAGGTATCTGATTTTTGTTAGGCTGTATGTACCATGCCTCAAAGTGCAGCATTAGGAACTCGAGTTGAGATCTTCAATGAAGTATTAGTTTTATCTTTAAATGTTCATTGCATTTTTAACATCTGAAACTTTTATTCTTCTTTTTTTTTCTTTACTGTGTTAGTGATTATTCCAGTTTTGTTGTTGATTACGCTAAAGTGAAGCCCAGTTCAGGAGTCTGAATTCTACCTTTGAGTGTTTCTCTAGTACACTTACTCCCTAGAAAATCAAAGGATGTCAAATACAAGTAATTCTTAGAAATCACCATATGTAAAACTAAAGATAAAAATAATTTCTGCAAAGCATTATAAAATCATTAACTGTATCTATAAAAATTGCTGAGATCCTGTAAAGTCACTTATTTTCTTGGCCATCTCTCTTAAAGTTTCATATATCAGAAAAGCACAAGAGAAATAATTTTCAAGGTGAATTAATTACAAATTTTGTGGGGACAGGTAGTGACCTTATTAAGGCATTAAAGCCATTTACAAAATATTTTCTTATTCAGTCATTAAACCATTTGCTTTCCATGCTCTGTAGCCAGACTACGTAATTGATATTTTAGCTCATAACATTGTACTATATAGTATTATTTTATATTTTAGCTTATAAGTAGCTCTGTTACTTTGAGCAATTTGTTTAAAGTCTTTAAGATTATATAAAATAGAAATAATTGTTGAAACTTTAAAAAGGGTTATTAAGGGCACACAATGGGAAAATACATAAAAGCACATACTATCCACTAAGGCACTGAAACTAATCTCCTCATTTCCATATTTCTGGTTTAAACTTGTTTGTACCTGCCCCATGCTGGGTACTTTAAAGACACTGCTCCCATTCATTATATTATTTCCCTATTTAAAAGGCTTCCTTTATTCTTAGGATTTATGTTTGAATTTTTCATTCCAGCATAGAAACATTTTTAATAAATCTTGTTGACTCATGCCCAACAAATACACACACATACATACACACACACACACACACACACACACACTGTTTCACACACACAGACACACACACAAACACACACACAGCCTTGTCTTTCATAAAACACCTCTTTAATTTGCAGGTTCTTCCAAAGCATCTTCTTGTTACATACCTCTAACACACAAGCTGAAACCTTCACTTCTAGCTAAACTCTCCTTATCTTGCCTTCCCAGCTAAAGAGATTATTCCAACTACACAGGCTTCAGTGCACATACCCTTGCCCCAAGAAACATTTTATGATTCCTAGAATGGCATGTTCCTTCCTCTCTGAAACCCTGTAGTAATTTGTATGTACTTGTTTTATGGTAATTATCTTAAGTTGCCCAGCATTTTTGTGTTTTATGTATGTTTCTGATCTCCATAACCAGAAAATGAGTTTCCTGAAGAAACATGGCCTACTAAGCTTTGAATGAATTTTAGTTTCTGTATGAGGGTTTGGCAAACAATAGACATGCAATAAATATTCCGTCAAATTGAATTTCAAAGCTTAGTTGGTTCATTCTCATGAATTATGTGATAAAAGTCACATAGCAGCATAAATTTCCTATGAATGAACTTTTCTAACTGCTTATTAAGGGCCATTTACTTTCACTAACAGTTGGACAGGTGGTAGGGTCATTAGACTAATTGTCTAGTTGTGGGTTCAGCTGTGTTTTTGAATGGTCAGCAATGTACTTTACTGTGGAAAACTGTTGGAATGACTTTTGGTATTACATGTATAGTCAAATAAATGTTCATTGAAAGTAATGGAGAGCAGATAATGACTTTAATTTTCTTATTTTCCATAGAATATATTGTACAGCTGTTGGTAAGCCAATGTGGTACTTAAACATCATTTACGTATTTTTGACTGTGGGATTAGGAGAAGGTTCAAATTCTAATAATCTGTATAATCAATTCAATTGTCATGTTTTATTAAAAATAAGGGGCAAGTAGAACCCAGAACAACCCTTGGAGGCCTTTGCAGGCTTAATGAGACCTTTTGAATGGGAAGTATGAGGAGGTAAGGTGGTCAAATAGTAAGACCTTTCAATTTTCATTTCGAAGTTTAATGTTTTATAATTAAATCAATAAATAAAATGTTTTATAATTAAATAGGTAATTATTATAAGTATAAAAATTTTTTATACTTATTTTTGAAGAAAAAATAATAGATTGTATTATAATTGCCTTATTCCATATCTTCTTGTGGTCTACAGAGTTAAATTTCCAGATTCAGAAAAGCTTCCATCTTCATTTTAAAGATTAACACACTATCATCTAGGAAACTGTGGCTTGGTTATTTAAAACTGTAATTTGAGACCAGACGTGGTGGGTCATGCCTATAATCCTAGTGCCGTGGGAGAAACTCTTTAGGCCAAGAGTTTGAAACCAGCCTGGGCAACATAACAAGATCCCCTATCTCTATAATTTTTTTAAATGAGCCAGCCGTGGTAGTATATGCCTATATTTCCAGGTACTCAGAAGACTAAGGTGGGAAGATCACTTGACACTAGGACTTTAAGGTTGCAACGATGATGCCACTGCACTTCAGCCTGGGTGACAGCAAGATCCTGTCTCACACACACGCACACAATTGTAACTGAAGTCTAAATTTCTGAAATCTATGGCATTATTGCTTCCTGAAATTAGAGAATTGTTTTCATTTTAATGAAGACATATTTCAATGTGTCTTTTCATAAGGTATTTGCAAATATATCTGTGCTGAACATTCTAGCATTAAATAAAATGTAGGGAGGCCCTTATTCTTGATTTATCTACCAACAAAGGAATTTGCAGTTTTGAAAATAGAGCTGCCTGAGTGCAGTGCCTTATGCCTGTAATCCCAGCACTTTGACAGGCCGAGGCAGGCGGATCTCCTAAGGTCAGGAGTTCGAGACTAGCCTGACAAACATGGAGAAACCCCATCTCTACTAAAAATACAAAATTAACCGGGTGTGGTGGCACACGCCTATAATCCCTGTTATTCAAGAGGCTGAAGCAGGCGAATTGCTTGAACCCGGGAGGCAGAGGTTGCAGTGAACTGAGATTGTGCCATTGCACTCCAGCCTGGGCAAGAAGAGCAAAACTCCATCTCAAAAAAAAGAAAAGAAAATACAGCCAATTCTCATTATTTGTAGATTCTATATTTGCATATTTACTTGCAAAATTTATTTGGAATTCCACAGTCAGTACACATGACATTTTTGCAGTTCATGGATGTGTGAAGATTAGAGGGAAGTTGGGTTTCCTGGCAGGCACATTCTCAGCTGATGATGTACAAGGCAAATGTCTGGTTCTTATTTTAGCTCTCATACTGTAAACATATTCTTTTCATAGTTTATTTAGTGCTACATTTTTCATATTTTTGTGATTGCTGTTGATTTTGCTCCCAAGCATAGTGCTTAACTGTTAGCTGATATTGTTAAGTGCAGGAGGGCTGCAATGCACCTTACAAAGAAAATTCATTTGTGTAGGCATGAGCTATAGTACCATTGGTTGTGAGTTCAATGTTAATGAAACAATATGTATATTAAGTAAATTATATTGAAAAACAAATATAAAGTGAGGTTATTCATTGACTGGTTGAAATAAATATTGTGACTATAGACTTTTAGGAAACTAATTACATTTCCCCCAAGAAAAGTGGTTTGATATTCACTATGTCAGTATTCACAGAGATCGTATAGAGCACAAATCCTGGGAATAATAAGAATCAACTATGTTCTATTAGTTTATCTCCTACTTCTGATTACCAGGTCAGGATAAAACTAAAGCTCTACTTATATCTGACCTTTCTATAGGGCATTGCAGTTGTCCTTCTCTCTCCTTCCCCTAATAGACACATTCTGTGCCAGGCATTTTCATACGTAGGTAGTAGCTCATTTTGTCCCATCACAATTGTAATTCCATAGATAAAAAGCACTGCATTGTATTTACATATTAAAAACATTGAGGCTTATATTCAATTATTAAAACTTTTTAGAAAAAGAATTGTAATGTCCCATGTGAATCAGTACATCTGGATGTAGAGGAACTAGCACTCTTCAGGATTGATAAATTATGAAATGCTATCACACACATACGTGTGCACACAACCATGCAGATACACATAACCACACACACACAAGGTGTTATGCAGGGTAGTTCAAATCAGTCTATTGCCTTGAAGATTGTGTATAACTACAAAAATAGCTGATGTCAGCAAACCTTTCTGTAATGTATAATGGAAGATTATCTCAATAAGTGTTAACTGAGAAGCTATCGGATTAGAAATATTGTATTAAGCATTGTAAGGTATAAACACATTTGAACATAGATTTTGCCCTAAAGCACTTAATAGACAAGCAGCCTACATATCTTTAAAATAGTTAAAGGAAAAGGGAGTAATTCCAATCAATATTTCTATATGTTTGGTCATCAGGAAACGTTGGGATAGGTTACTGGATTTTTCCCTATTCGTTGTCATGATTTAAATTAGCTGATTTTAATTAAGTTCAAGGTAATTTTAAATTATAGAATTCCTTAATGCAGACTGACTGCTATAAACTCCCACCAAAACCCAAGAGCTTCGTAGCTTTTTAACGCCAGAATCATCTCAATTCACCACACAGCCTTCCTAGGTAAGGTTGTTCCTAACACATGGAATCTGGCTGCCACTTGTGTTGTTTATTATGCTCCATCTGAAATTGCATGCATCCTTGTTGTTACCAGCTCTCCAAGTGCTGAACACTTGGAGACTTGTATTTTTATCTTAGCATCTTCAGACATAAAGTTGGCCTAGCTGTTGAATTTGTGTCTCAACAATTATCTAGACAGGAGATAGATGTTAGTTTCCCTTCTTAAAGGCAAGTCCCTTATTCAAGTTAGTCTCCAGGTGGTGATAGGAAGACATCCCGTTTTCCCTCTGCATAACCCACATATTTCCTGAGATGATAAGAGAAATGCACAGACTCATTATGAAACAAATGTTGCTTTTGCTAAAAATTTTTCTTTAAAAAAATTTTGTTTTTCTATATAAAATCTAAGGTAGGATAAAGGGTAAAAAATGCAAGAACGGTCTTGGCTACAGCCTTGCTAGTCTTTTCTTTAGAACCTGGGATTTTGGTGGACGTGGGGAGGAGAGATTTATCACCTTTTATTCTTAGATTTGATTGGGAACATTTTATTTTTATCAGTAATCTCAGTGTGTATAGATGAGCTAAACATCATTCTGAAATGTGAATTGCTTCACTGTAAAAATAAAATTTTAATTTTTTTTCCCATTCTCTGCAGACTTTATAAGGTAAAAACTGAGTTTGAATCTGTAACAGAGTTCTGTCACTGCATTTACATAGAATGTGAATAAAAAAAGGTTTAGAGGCAAAAAAAAAAAGATTTAGTACATTTGAGTCACTTGGACAACAGTTGTCTTGCTCTGTATTAGTTTGTTGTCATGCTACTGACAAAGACATACCTGAGATAAGGCTATTTGCAAAATATAGACGTTTAATGGACTTAGAGTTGCATGTGGCTGGGGAGGCCTCACAATCATGGTGAAGGCAAGAAAGAGCAAGTTATGTTTTACATGGATAGCAGCACGAAAAGAGAGAGAGCTTGTGCAAGGAAAACCCCATTTTAAAAATCATCAGCTCTCATAAGACTTATTCACTATCACAAGTATGGCACAGAAAAGACCCACCTCCATGATTCAATTACCTCCCACCACATACAATGTGGGAATTATGGGAGTACAATTCAATATGAGATTTGTGTGGGGACACAGCCAAACCATATCATGATCCAACATTTCCCAAGAGAATACATGTTGAGTAAGAGAACTTACACACTCACAACTATAGCAGGAGACATATCACTCTTCCTTGAAGCACATATGATGCTAAATCATGGTTTAGGCCATCTAGCTATGCCATAGTCCTGAAGGAAAAGAAGGGTAGCTAGCTACTGGTGCCTCCTAAGGCCAGAGGGGAGTATATTGATGGTGTTTGTGCAGAACTTCAAATCTTCAAGCATAAGCCTGAGATCCCAATTTTGCCAATAGTTAATTTATGTCATTATAGGTAGAGGAAATGTATGATATAGACTGGTGGACTATTATATTGAAAGTTTCTCAAAAAACATACCTCCAGATAAGGCAGAAAAACAATTCATAAGTGCTAGAAGAAGGTAATTAATGCTAATGTGGTTATACTTACCAAAGGAAAAAGAGAAAAAGTTTTATTTTTATCAGGATAATTTCACTAGGCTACTTTGGAAACTAGCTCTTTTTTCTTCCACTGTTAGAATAAACAGGCTTATTTTGCTTTTTCTAGATGTTATCCTTGAAGTATAGTAGTGTTGGATAAACTTGTCATAAATGAAGCAATTTATGCTATTCAAAAATTCTAGTTTGTACCTTTAAGACAATTTACATGTGGAGAAAATATGTAACACATTCTCTTATGGCCTACAGCTAGTTTCAGAGTAAGTTTTTCAATTCCATAAGAATTCCTCTTCTTAGGACTCTGGTTCTTAGCAAAGGTGAGAAAACCAGGCTACATAATTTTTACACAGTTGAAATACGAAGGCTTGTGTTTTTGTTTTGTTTAATCTACATATTCCCAGTAGAAAAAAATTCTTCATTTAGTTAGAAAAAAATGTGACTATGTTTGTCTCTCATTATATAAATTGGCAAACACTTTCATTTGCTTTCCAGGGGCAAAAGAAAAACTAACAAAAAGTGTACAATCACCAAGTGGTTATTTTCCCAAAGTAGACAAGAAAACACATCACTATATCCCTTTTTCCTTTATGAAAGTACAGAAAGTATCTGAAGAACACTAATGTTCCTGGAAGCATCAGGGTGATAGAAACTCAGTTTCCAATGTTATTACCTCTGCTTGGAGGCTCCATTTTTGTACAGATCAGGGCTTTCTGAAACATTTATTGTAATGAATTGTATATAGATTCTACTTATCCTAACTCCACAAAGCATTTCCATGTTAGTGAAACAGATGGTTGAGCACAATTAGTTTTTTGGCAGAACTGTAAATACAATCAGTCCTTTCCTCCGGTGTCTTACTGCCATGTTGCTTAAGTGTATCATGGAGGGAGATCAATAGAAAACCATTTATGGGACAGAGTTGTTCTTTTTTCTCTTTGGTAAGTTGATGACTTCTCATTATGTTAGTATTCTCAATTTATATTTTGCTAAGGGCAGTAATTAGAAAGCAAGTTTGCATGTCTAAGTGGCTGATATTTTACATTGTGGACCATGCGTTTTAGTGTTAATGAAAAAATTGGGTTATTTCAAATTTGATAAGAATAATTTTAGACAAAAATTATTTTGGAAAGTAATATTTTTTAGCCTTTGCTCAGATTGCTCTGTATAGGAAAAGAGGATATTAATCTGCTTGATAAAGGGTACTGTCAATATGGCTGTCAGTTCTTCTAAAGGCTTTGCTTCCTTGGATGCTACAACTAGATCAGTCAATCCAATCAATGACTACTTTACTAACACATGCTATTAAAATAATTAAAGGTATGTTGCAGAGAAGAATCATTTATATATCACCTCTCTTATTGAAAATAAGAGGACCTCAAAACATTATGAATTATACAGATCTGTAAGAGGACATTTGATAGTAAGTGGTGATAAGCCACTTTTGTGCTGATTGCCTTACTTACATATGCCAAAACTACCTCTTTTTCTGAAATGGTAAATTCTTTGAATTCCTCTGAGTGTTCTTATTTGAGCACAGGAAGACATTTCCTATCATCCTTGGCAGTTATACTGAGGCCAACTAACTGGGTTCTGATCACTAGGATTTGGGCAATATTTACACTTCAAATACAAGCTTAATTTTTGAATAAAAATATTTTTCTGCCAGCCATTGAAAATATTTTCTGATTTTTTAACATCATTGTACAATCATCTTCAAATTTTATTATTAGTCAATTTCAGTGCAGGTTCAACAGCACTTTCATATCCCAAGTAATCCAAAGAGAACATGCTTGTAGAAAACATAAATGTCAGCCACCCAAAAGTAGGTATCAGAAATCAGTTTTTAAACTACACATTATAAAATTTAGCATTGAACATAGATATCTTTTTAGAGGTAACAATAGGTGCTCACCTAGCTCTTTAGTTACCTCTTCCTCCACGTACGATATTTCCTAGCCCTCTTTGCAGTTTTTCTTTTTTTTCTGGAGCCAAGTAACTTGGCTCTGGCAAGTGGGATTTGAGCAGGAGTAATACCCACACCTGTCTTTTGAAATATACCGCAAGATACTTCACTGTTTCTTTTCTTTCCTCCCAGTTCTTAACTGCGTATTCATGATGATATAACTACAACACAGGTGGCATCTCTCAGTCTTGTTTACTAAGTGGCTGTGTGGAGCAAAGTACCACTCTTTTCTCCCACTGATACTCAGTGGATCCATAAGATAAGCATTAAATGCATTTTCTTTGAGTTAAGCCACTGAGATTGGTGTTTAATTTGTTTCTACATCATAGGTAAGCCTATCCTGATTAGTATAAAATGAGAAATGTAACCAATATGTCAACTGCACTATTGAAATATAATGTGCTTCAGCATAATAAGAATTCTAAAGGCCAGGCACCGTGGCTCACACCTGTAATCCCAGCAGTCTGGGAGGCCGAGGCGGGTAGATCACCTGTGGTCAGGAGTTCGAGACCAGCCTGACCAACATGGAGAAACCCCATCTCTATTAAAAATACAAAATTAGCTAGGCATGGTAGTGCATGTTTGTAATCCCAGCTACCAGGGAGGCTTAGGCAGGAGAATTGCTTGAACCGGGAGGCGGAGGTTGCAGTGAGCTAAGATCACACCATTGCACTCCAGCCTGCACAACAAGAGTGAATTTCCATCACAAAAAAAAAAAAACTATGTATAATAATAATTTGTTGAAATAAGTATTAGGGTGAAGACAGCTGAGATCTTTTGAAGAAGGTGCATGCAAAAATATTCCATCTCAAGGGTATGTTAACTGGTTATGTGTTTTGCCTTTAGTGACTATGCCTTTATCTTTTGAAGTACACTCCTATGTGGTAGTAGGAAAAGGCTTATACCTAGCATCAGCTGCTGTCTATTAGGTTAGGTTTTTGGGTTTGAAGCCATTTTTCTGAGTATGTCTTTGATCATCAGTAGAAATACCAAAGTTCTTCTGTTTATCTCAAGTGATTGCATAAATTTAGCCAAATGCAGTACCTCTCAGTTGCTGTTCAGTATAGACCAAACCCTTTTGCTTGTTGGCTTTCCTTTGCTTAGAAATGGCTTGGAGAATTCATGGATTTCATAGGGCAATTAAATCACCAAAAATGGTATGCAATATTTTGGTTTATATTTATGTTTTCAGTTTGAGTGGTTCTAGAACTTTGATTATAGGAGCTAATTTCAGAATAAGCAAACATAATGAATTATGTCTTTTGCTACATATGAACCGTAATCTCAGTGAGTCAAGTAACTGGCTCAACACCAATTTGTTGAAGCAAGCTTACACAGAAGCCCCTTGAAATGAACTGTAAATTTATGTAGATAGAAAAGTAAAAGAGCAGTGAATATGTGATCAAACATTGCTAATGCAACTACAAGTCGTTGTGATGAACATGTTGGAAAGTGGATTTATTAGAAACCTAGTCCAGCTTTTTTTTTTGAGAGAGGGTCTGGCTCTGTCGCCCAGGTTGCAGTGCAGAGGCACAATCGTAGCTCACCATAGCCTCAAGCTCCTGGGCTCAAGTGATCCTCTCACCTAGCCTTCCTTGTAGCTGGGACTACAACATGTGCCATCATGCCTGCCTACTTTATTATTATTTTTTTAGGTAGAGGCAGGGTTACACCATGTTTTCCAGGCTGGTCTCAAGCTCCTCGGCTCAACCAGTAGTTTTACCTCAGCTTCCCAGTGTTGGGATTACAGGCATCAGCCATTATACCCAGGCCCTAGTAAAATTTTGAAATAAACATCTCTATCTATGAACAAGATGTCTATATTAACTTAGCTTTTTCTTCATTGTATCTATTACTAATATAACATGATGTACTAAGATAGCCCAGAGAGAAAACACGTTGAGGCATAAACTCATTTTCAACAAATAAACTATAAGACTGGCATAATGATTCCTATCATATTTCAATAGAAATTTATATCATTTTAGGAGATTTAGTGGCTTTAGTTAGATGTAATTTTTTAATCATTACCAACCACAACATCTTATTTATTTTTAAATTGTGATGGGGTTTTGCCTTATTTTTATTGTTATCTACTATAATGCAAACAACAAATGATGTTGAAAAGAGCTGCAATGTACTGAATATTTGTGTTCTCTTCAAATTTATTTGTTGAAGACCTAATCCTCAAAGTGATTATACTAGGAGATGTGGCCTTTGGTAGAGAATTAGGTTTAGATGGAGTCCAGAGGCTGAAGCCCCCAAGATGGAATTAGTGCCCTTATAAGGAAGGGGAAAAGATGCCAGAGATTCTTCTCTCAGAGATAACACAGCTGTATGCAAAGCTGGAAGAGAATCCAGATCTGAATCAGCTAGCAGTTTAACTTTCTAGACTCCAGTCTGAGAGAAATACATGTTTGTTATTTAAGCCACCACGTCTGTAGTATTCTGGTATAGTATCCCAAACTGACTGAGAAAAGTCATGCAGCTGCCATAGTTATGTTGGTATTTCTCCCGTAATCGAATGCCGCTTGTTTTCCCTCTCAATGAAGAAATAGAGTCTGGTTATTCTAAAAAGATGAAAAGATTGAGTCAATGATAGTTCTCTCCTTCTCATGATCTCGCTCCTGTCCTGATAAGCTCCTCTTCCTTAGGCACTCAACCTCTCCTATCATTTACAAGAAGTGAGGTGCCATATTTGGCTATGAAAATCAGAAATAGAAATACAGTTTTGTCGTTAAGTGGAAATAGCACAATTCTTGTATTTATAAAATGTTTATAACTTTAGTATATTTAATTTAATAAATGTGTATTATTATGAGTAGATTTTTTGCTCCTTACAGGAAAATAAAGATAAATAAGAGACCTATCAGACTGAAGAATATGAATAAATAAAAGTAGGAGAAAAATAATGATATAAGTAGCTAAAGTTCCTGGAAGAGGTAAAATATGGCCCCAGAGAAAATACAGAGTTCATTTAATTTGAGATGAGTGCTGATATACACTGAATGATATTGTTTCTACAAAATTATATGTTGAAACTTAATTCCCAATGTTACGGTATTTGGAGGTGGGGTCTTTGTGAGGTCATGAGAGTAGGGAGCTCATGAATGGGATTAAAGTTCTTATAAAATAGGCCTTAGAGACTTTCTTCACTCCCTGCCATCATTTGAGTAGATTTCAGAGGAAGTATGGAAACACCTGGATGTCCAGGCAGAAGTCTGCTGCAGGGGCAGAGCCTTCATGGAGAACCTCTACTAGGGTAGTGCAGAGAGGAAATGAGGAACTGGAGCTCCCACAGGGAGTCTCCACTAGGGCACTGTCTTCCAGACCCAGAATAGTAGATCCACCAGCATCTTGCACCGTGTGCCTGGAAAAGCTGCAGGCACTCAGCATCAGCTTGTGAAAGCAGCCACAGAGGCTGTACTCTGCACAGCCACAGGAGAGGAGCTGCCCAAGGCCTTGGAAGCCCACTCTTTTTGTCAAAGTCGCCTGTCTGTGAGACATGAAGTCAGAGGAGATTATTTTGGAGCTTTAAGATTTAATGACTTTCCTGCTGGATTTTGGACTTTCATGGGGCCTGTAGCCCCTTTGTTTGGCTGATTTCTCCCTTGTGGCATGAGAGCATTTTGCCAATGCCTATGCTCACATTGTATCTTCAGAGTAACTATTTTTTATTTTACAGTCTCGTTGGTCAAAGGGACTTGCTTTTTCTTGGATGAGACTTTGGACTTGGACTTTTGCGTTAATGCTTAATGAGTTAAGATTTTGGAGGACTGTTGGGAAGGCATGATTGTATTTTGAAATGTGAGAAGGACATGAGATTTGGGAGGGGCCAGGGACAGAAAGATGTGGTTTGGCTTTGCATCCTCACTTAAATCTCTTGTCAAATTGTAATCCCCACGTGTTCAAGGAGGAGCTGAGTGGGAGGTGATTGAACCCTGTGGGCAGACTTCTCCGTTGCTGTTCTTATGATAGTTAGTTCCCATGAGATCTGCTTTTTTTGTTTGTTTGTTTGTTTGTTTGTTTTGAGATGGCGTCTTGCTCTTTTGCCAGGCTGGAGTGCAGTGGCAGAAACTTGGCTCACTGCAACCTCCATTTCCCAGATTCAAGCAATTCCCCTGCCTCAGCCTCCTGAGTAGCTGGGTCTACAGGTGCACACCACCACGCCCAGCTAATTTTTTGTATGTTAGTAGAGATGGGGTTTCACCATGGCCAGGATGGTCTCCATATCCTGACCTCATAATCCGCCCTCCTTGGCCTCCCAAAGTGCAGGGATTACAGGTGTGAGCCACTGCTCCCAGCTGAGATCTGCCTGTTTTTTTTTTTTTAAACTGTGTAGCACTTTCCCGTTTGCTATCTCTTTTACCACCATGTGAGTACATGCTTGCTTTCCTTTTGCCCTTTCGACTTAATTGTAAGTTTCCTGATGCCTCCCCAGCCATGCTTCCTGTACAGCCTGTAGAATGGTGAGTCAAACTTCTTTTCTTTACAAATTGTCCAGTCTCAGGTAGTTCTTTATTGCACTGTGTGAACGACCTAATACTCTATTCCATGGTCATTTGTTATAGCAGCCTAAACAGACTAAGAGAAGTATTAATTAACTCTAATGATAAGGACAAGGAGAGGTTTCTTAGAGAATGGTGTAGAGTTCAGTGGGCAGTGCTAATAGAATTAAAAGCTAAGAACTTTTGAAAAAGGCAAGTAGGGTTTGAGTTCCTACTTGCACTCCTGTGTCCGCACTTTCTGGAGGCTTCTCACTCTATTTGTAATAGGGAGTCATGACAAACTGCATATCTTGTGTCTTGTCTTAGGTGTAAATGAAACAGTAGTAGGAGGAAAGTCTGAGAGTTACCTAGTCAGCCATCTATGATCATAGCAGTGGTTATTGTACAAAGTGTTTGATTGCTAAGTACTCTTTATACTAATCAAGGTAAATTTAATTTGGGATTAAACATTGAATTAGAAATTGAGATCCATACTATTAGGTTTCTCAAAAGAGCCATGAGGATGTGGACTCCTAAATTTGATAATAAAATCCCACATTTAGAAATCTCCAGTAAGTGGGGGTTGGGGATCAGATACAAAGTTACAGTTAGAAGAAAATAGTGCTGGTGTTCTGTTGCATAGTTCTGACTATAGTTAACTATAATGTATGTTTCAAAATAGCCAGAAAAAAAAAACTAATACTTGTTTGACATAATAATTTGATCATTATGGCATATGTGCATGTACCAAAATGTCACATTGTACTCCATAAATAAATGAGATTATTAAATGTCAGTATAAATTAAACTAAAAAAATTGAAAAATACTTCCAGTAAATAAGAGCAATTAAAGAAAGCAGTTAATTTTCACTGATTTAGTATTGTGTGAGGAGAGAAATGAACACAGTGACTTAAATTAACTCATTTGATTTTCAACTGTCTTTTTGTGTACATAGTAATATTATCCTTATTTTATAGAAGGGAAAACTAAGGCATCAAGTAATGTTGGTGGCCATACTAGCAAGAGGTTAATATTTAAGAAGGGTACCCAAAGTCTGATAACAGGTGTTAGATGCAGAATTAGAAATGAAGCACTCTGACTCTTAGTTCCATCAACACAATTTATTAAATGCCCACACATTTTTGGACTAATGGCCTTTAATTTGTTTATAACGAGTAGGCATTTGTAGGAATTTTCAGTGGATTCTCATTAATCCAAATGCTCAAAATTCTGCAAGAATGTTTAAAGAGAGAGATGACACTTTTCTGAATGAGAAGTGACTCCTATTAGCTAACTTCTTATTCTGTTGTAGCTGGAAATAAACCAAAGAGCATATTTGAGTTATTAACAGAGAGAATTCATTTGGATCATATTCCTGTCTTAATGGGGCTCAAATTACCCTGAGGGGTGAATAAATCATCCCATGTACTAAAAATGGTTCTTGGATAAGCCAGATTCTTTTTCAGTTCAGAACTTCATAAAAGTGAAGATTAGAGTGTTAATAGAAAATTATCTGGTGTTTTCTGAATAATGTGAAATGTATAACACCCAGAAATACCAAACTGATTCAGAAACTTGACAATAAAAGGAAAAATAAACATCATTTTGTGTGGTAATAAAAAATTCCGATTGATTTTTAAATGTTGATCCTGAGTTCGGAGCCTCAGGTAAATCTGGATTATGTGCCAGAAGCTGAAATTCAAGCAGGTTGTCAATTCATTGAGGTTTGGGGGCAGAGATCAGAATCTGGTACAAGTGAAGTGCTAGACTACACAGGGCAGGACAAAAGATAGGAAGAGCTATGGAGATAGGATCACTATACATTTATGGACGGGCTTTTCAGAAGTTACTCACCAAATTCTGGACTCAACATTTTCACAGTAATAGCACCCAGGCTATCTTGAGAATAGGTGCTTCAGGGTTGAGAGCAAAAATAGAGGTAGTACAGGTGAAGCAATGCCGAGGACTGTTGATAGCCATACTAGCAAGAGGTTAGTGACATAGTGATATTAGGTAATATCCTGGGAAGCTATCTCAGTCACCAGAGACACATTGATTCAGAAGTCCTAGGCATACACTAGGGCAAGTTCCTCCGTCTTAGCTCTATTGGTATTGGCCCAGGTAATTCTTTGTTGTGGGCTCTTACCCACTAGGTGCAAGTAGAGTTTCCCCGACTTGAGGCAGCCAAAAATGTCTCCAGACATTGCCAAATCACCTATAGTTGAGACAGCTGACTTAGACTCTAAAGTAAGGAAGTATCTAAGAGACTAATCAGGTAACAAGAAGATGAATAAATGGCAAGTAGACCACATAGTGAAAAAATTTTAGAAACAGATGTGAAATGAGAAAGTGTGGCTCTGATTTTGGTATAAGACAATTCTGAATACAGGCCTTGAAATCATTAAATAGTATATAGAATGGCAGTTTATATAAAGTTGTACTCTGTGACTCATAATGAAGATATATGATATATAAATATGTCCAGACATCATGTAATTAGTAAGGCTGACTTAATGGGTTGAAATTTAATGGGGTGAACAACAAAAACTGCTAGTACACAGTTTCTTAGATTGTTGATTAAATGTTCTTACAACGTGATCATTTTTGCCTTTATTTTATTTCTATATTTGAAAATTTTAGCCCATATTTGGCTGAAAGAACATGTCAACACATTTCATATACAAAAAGCAATTAAACCAAAATTAATTTTTAAAATTACAGAAAAATAAAGACTATAAAGCTTAAGAGTACATTTACTGAAAACAAAATCTTGAGTAACAAAATGGGAATTTATATTAAAATTTCAGAACATCCAGAAAATAATAAAAACAAAACTCTGTGCATGTATGTAGATACATGTGTGCTGTATGTGTATATGTGATACAGATAGGTACATGTAGATAAATATTTAATGTTAAACTATATATTAATTTTTAGTTAAAAACTAGAAAGTACTTTAAATAGATATGTTATTAAGCAAAGATTAAAATGATATGAATAGTTATTTTAGACCATAGAGAAATATTTAAATTTCAACTTAAATAAATTTTATAATTTATAATTTTACATTTGTTTCAAGTCATAGTTAAACCAAAAAATGGCCTCAAATGAATTCTGCAATTTCAGCCCATCATTTGTCTTTTATCCTGTTACAAAATGTATTTGAATGATTTTCACCAGTAGACAGATTTAATGAAAATCAAATGTCTTACTAATGGAATGCTCAGGTCTTTCCATGAGATGTAAGCCATTGTTGTCGTTCATTTACTTAGAAATAGCCTTTATAAGAATCAGTTAAATGCAATTATTCTTATAGATAAACATCTTTTCTGTTTTCTGGTTGCTTTGGTAATTTGATTAACTTGATTAATTTAGCACATCTGTCTTTTATTTTTCCCAGGTTCTTCTGTGGTATCAAGATATTATATACTCTTTCATTTCTCTGCCTAATAATTATCTGACGAGAGATATTTAACTGGAGGAAAAAAAATTTTTTTTTAATTTTAAATGGTGAACCCAAGCCCCTTGGCAATATATAATCATAAGTAAAGTAGATTTTATTACAAGCCTTATTTACAGAACTAATAATTTTACTTTACACTCACATTATTCCATATCAAATTGCTTATTTATAAACTTGTCTAATTTGTTCTTTTGTTATGAAAAAAATACACTTAGAATAACATTAGAATAACATTATCTAAATGTTATAAAGGAGGCACTTTAACATCAGTTGATGGAAATGTTTATCCAAGGGAGAAATTTCCTGCAGTGTCCTGACAAAGCGCTATTCTATTTTTGATTAATTACTTCAGTGAGAAAGAGAACTGAATAGGTCAAAGAACTCAGTCTTATTGAAAAACTAAAGTATTCAAAAATCAAACTCAACATTTATCTGAAATTTTATTCTTTATACAACTTTCTCCCACATTTGTTTAGAACATCCTATTACGCATTTGAAGATAGCAGTTACACGTTTAAGAGGCCCATAATACGCCACCTAAGGCTTCTTTATTAAGCCTGTTACAGGTCTCTCCAATGTTCTCTTCACTGCTGTCCATATTCTCTCAGTCAACTTTGTCTTTTGCCTCAGTCAACTTCATCTTTTTTCTGAGTAAAGGGCAGGAATCAATCAAGACTGTAAACTGCCATATTGATAGCAACATAAGCCATTTTGCAAAAAGACATTATGAAAATGAGTGTTACTATTTCCTAAGGCAAGGATCCTACCATGCAGCAATTTCATTCAGTGGAATATGTACTAAAACTTAATGACACTGACCTTAGAAGATAAAACATCTTTGAATTACTCAAGAAATTCTCAATAGCACAGGTGTTGCGGTGTTTTTTGATAGGCAAACTGTATCTTTCCTCTATTGATTTATTTTGTATAACTACACAAACAACCGTTAAACTCCTCCCAGGCATTTTCCTGAGCTAGTGATAAATACTTCTTATTTGATTTTTGTAGATTTTCTACTTATGATATCATTACTATGAAGAGAGGTGCTCACTTCTGGGGCATCTTTAAGTAGATTGAGTTTTAGCTGTAGCATCCACTTCACATGATTGAACTCTCAGCCATAATCTCAGCTCACTTGATTCTTTGGGTTGTGGTTCACAGTCTTGTCTTTCAAAGTAGGTCTGTTTTTCTCATTTCCTCCCGTACTGAAACATATACTTTCTAATACATGCCCTAATATTATTTCATATTAACTAACTATACATATTACACAAAATATCCCATAAACACCATGTATTTTTTCTCTAAAAATATATTTTATAAAACACATTATTTTTATAACTAAAGCTATAATTTTCTCTATGTCGACATAATAAATTACCTCCTGACTTTTACTACTTAATCAGACCCCTCACAGATGAGATTTGGAATTAAGTTCCTCTTCTTCCCCTAATGAACTGTGTAAACTTGAAGAAAGCAATTTATCTTACCTGTAAATTGTTGAGGTACATATGGGGTATATATTGAATTGATTGTAGCTATTATTTGTTTTTATCAATCCAGTCTTCCCTTTCTCTTTGCCTTACTCATCAACTGAATCTTAACAAGCCATTATTAAATTCTATCTTTTCTAAAATATAAATATAATTATTTCTTTTTTCTGTCTTTTTTTTGGAAACTTGGAATTTATTTCAGCCAATTACACAGTTATTTTGCTGTATAATAATTTTCAACAAACGTAATTATTCTCAGTTATGGATTCTCCACATTTCATATGCATACCTTTGATGTCTTTATTTAAATCAACTAAAGAATTGTTAACACATCAGGGCTCTTAACAGAATGTTGTATCTTCACTCTTAGTTCAATACTCTCCTAATGCCCCTAAGATAACATTAGAGGTGTCCATTAGATATGCTCCCAGTGCAGCCTTTAATTCCTCCTTAGTAATATATTTTAATTGTAAGTGATGGTTTGCTTGTCCAATTCTTTTTTTTTTTTTTTAATTATACTTTAAGTTCTGGGATACATGTGCAGATTGTGCAGGTTTGTTACATAGGTATACATGTACCATGGTGGTTTGCTGCATCCATGCCCCCATCATCTCTGCATTAGGTATTTCTCCTAAGGTTATCCCTCCACAGTCCCCTACCCCCTGCTATCCCACCCTTAGCCCTGCCACGACCTGAGAGGCCGCAGAGTGTGATGCTCCTCTCCCTGTGTTCATGTATTCTCATTGTTCAACACCCTCTTATGACTGATAACATGCGGTTTTTGGTTTTCGGTTTTTGTGTCAGTTTGCTGAGAATGGTGGTTTCCAGTTTCATCCATGTTCCTGCAAAGAACATGAACTCATCCTTTTTTATGACTGCATAGTATTCTATAGTGTATATGTCACATTTTCTTTATCTAGTTTATCATTGATGGGCATTTGGGTTGGTTCCAGGTCTTTGTTATCGTAAACAGTGCTGCAATAAAACACCAATAGCAATGGGGAAAGAATTGCATGTGTTTGTTATAATAGAATATATACCCAAATCCTTTGGGTATACATCCAGTAATGGGATTGCAGGGTCAAATGGTATTTCTATTTCTAGATCCTTGAGGAATCACCACACTGTCTTCTACAGTGGTTGAATTAATTTACACTTTCACCAACAGTGTAAAAGCATTCCTATTTCTCCACCTCATCTCCAACATCTGTTGTCTCCAGATTTTTTAATGATGACCATTCTAACTGGTGTCAGATGGTATCTCAGTGGAGTTTTGATTTGCATTTCTCTAATGACCAGTGATGATAAGCTTTTTTTCATAGCTTTGTTGGCTGGATAAATGTCTTCTTTTAAGAAGTGTCTGTTCATATACTTTGCCCACTTTTTGATGGGGTTGTTTGTTTCTTTCTTGTAAATTTGTTTAAGTTTTTTGTAGATTCTGGTTTTTTGCCCTTTGTCAGATAGGTAGATTGCAAATTTTTTTTTTATTCTCTTGGGTGCCAATTCATCTAATGATAGTTTTTTTGTTTTTTTTGTTTTTTTTTTTTTTTTGCTTTGCAGAAGCTCTTAAGTTTAATTAGATCTCATTTACCTACTTTGACAATTTTGGCCATTGCTATTGGTGTTTCAGTCATGAAGTCCTTGCTTATGTCGATGTCCTGAATGGTATTGCCTCGGTTTTCTTCTACGGTTTTATGGTGTTAGATCTTATACTTAAATCTTTAATCCATCTGGAGTTAATTTTTGTATAAAGTGTAAGGAAGCGGTCCAATTTCAGCTTTCTGCATATGGCCAGCCAGTTTTCCCAGCACCATTTACTAAATAGGGAATCCTTTCTCCATTGCTTGTTTTTGTCAGGTTTGTCAAAGATCAGATGGTTGTATATGTGTGATGGTATTTCTGAGGCCTCTGTTCTGTTCCATTGGTCTCTATCTCTATTTTGGTATCAGTACCATGCTGTTTTGATTACTTTAGCCTCATTGTATAGTTTGAAGTCAGGCAGTACGATGCCTCCAGCTTTGTTCTTCTTGCTTAGGATTGTCTTGGCTATGTAGGTAGGGTCTTTTTTGGTTCCATATGAAGTTTAAGGTGGTTTTTTTTTTTCCAATTCTGTGAAGGAAGTCAGTGGTAGCTTGATGGGGATAGCATTGCATCTATAAATTACTTTGGGCAGTATAGTCATTTTCACGATATTGATTATTCCTATCCATGATCATGGAATGTTTTTTCCATCTGTTTGTTTCCTCACTTATTTTCTTGAGCAGTGGTTTGTAGTTCTCCTTGAAGAGGGCCTTTAAATCCTTTGTTAGTTGTATTCCTAGGTATTTTATTCTCTTTGTAGCAATTGTGAATGGGAGTTCACTCATGATTTATGTCTCTGTTACTCTGTTATTGGTGTATAGGAATGCTTGTGATTTTTGCACATTGATTTTGTATCCTGCGACTTTGCTGGAGTTGCTTATCAGCTTAAGGAGATTTTCAGTGGAGATGATAGAGTTTTCTAAATATACAATAATGTCTGCAAATAGAGACAATTTGACTTCCTCTTTTCCTAATTGAATACTCTTCATTTCTTTCTCTTGCCTGATTGCTTTGACTAGAACTTCCAATACTATGTTGAACAGGAGTGGTGAGAGAGGGCATCCTTGTCTAGTGCCAGATTTCAAAGGGAATGCTTCCCGTTTTTGCCCATTCACTATGATATTGGCTGTGGGTTTGTCATAAATAGCTCTTACTATTTTGAGATACATTCCATTGATACCTAGTTTATTGAGAGTTTTTAGCATAAAGGGCCATTGAATTTTTCAAAGGCCTTCTCTTCGTCTGTTGAGATAAATGTGGTTTTTGCCTTTAGTTCTGTTTGTGTGATGCCTTATGTTTACAGATTTCTGTATGTCGAACCAGCCTTGCATCCCAGGGATGAAGCCAACTTGATCATGATGGATAAGCTTTTCGATGTGGAGATAGATTTGGTTTGCCAGTATTTTATTGAGGATATTTGCATCAACATTCATCGTGGATATTGGCCTGAAATTTTCTTGTTTAGTTGTGTCTCTGCCTGGTTTTGGTATCAGGATGATATGGGTCTCATGAAATGAGTTAGGGAGGATTCCCTCTTTTTGTATTATTTGGAATAGTTTCAGAAAGAATGGTGCAAGCTTCTCCTTGTGTGTCTGGTAGAATTCGACTGTGAACCTTTCTGGTCCTGGACTTTTTTTTGTTGGTAGGCTATTAATTACTGCCTCAATTTCAGACCTTGTTATTGGGCTATTCAGGGTTTCAACTTCTTTCTGGTTTAGTCTTGAGAGGGTGTAAGTGTCCAGGAATTTTTCCATTTCTTCAAGATGTACTGGTTTATGTGCATAGAGGTGTTTGTAGTAATCTCTGATGGTAGTTTGTATTTCTGTGGGATCAGTTGTGATATCCTCTCTATTATTTTTTATTTTATATATTTGATTCTTCTATCTTGTTTTTATTAATCTGGCTAGCAGTCTATCTATTTTGTTGATCTTTTCAAATAACCACCTCCTGGATTCATTGATTTTTTTGAAGGGATTTTTGTGTCTCTATCTCCTTCAGTTCTGCTCTGATATTAGCTATTTCTTGTCTTCTGCTAGCTTTTGAATTTGTTTGATCTTGCTCCTCTAGTTCTTTAAATCATGACATTAGGGTGTCAATTTTAGATCTTTCCTCATTTCTTATGTGATCATTTAGTGCTATAAATTTCCCTCTAGAAACTGCTTTAAATGTGTCCCAGAGATTCTGGTATGTTGTGTCTTTGTTCCCATTGGTTTTCAAGAACATTGGAATTTCTGCCTTCATTTCGTTATTTATCCAGTAGTCTTTCAGGAGCAGGTTGTTCAGTTTCCATGTAGTTATGTGGTTTTGAATGAGTTTCTTATTCCTGAGTTCTAATTTGATTGCACTGTGGTCTGAGAGATTGGTTGTTATAATTTCCATTCTTTTGCATTTGCTTCCAGTTATGTGGTCAGTTTTAGAGCAAGTGGGATGTGGTACTGAGAAAAATGTGTACTCTGTGGATTTGGGGTGGAGAGTTCTGTAGATGTCTATTAGGTCCACTTGGTCCAGATCTGAGTGGATGCATACACATTTAGAATAGTTCTTCTTGGTGCATTGGTCCCTTTACCATTATATAATGCCCTTCTTTGTCTCCTTTGATCTTAGTTGATTTAAAGTCTGTTTTATCAGAGACTAGGATTTGCAATTGTTGGGTTTTTTTTGCTCTCCATTTGCTTGGTAAATTATCCTTTATCTGTTTATGTGGATCCTATGTTTGTCTTTGCACATGACTTGGGTCTCCTGAATACAGCACACCAATGGGTCTTGACTCTTTATCCAATTTGCCAGGCTGTGTTTTTTCACTGGGGCATTTAGCCCACTTACATTTAAGGTTAATATTGTTATGTGGGAATTTGATCCTACCATTTTGATGCTAGCCGGTTGTTTTGCCCATTAGTTGATGCAGTTTCTTCATAGTGTCGAAGATTTTTAGACTTTGGTATGTTTTTGTAGTGGCTAGTACTGGTTGTTCCTTTCCAAGTTTAGTGCTTCCTTCATGAGCTCTTGTAAGGCAGGCTTGGTGATAATGAACTCTCTCAGCAGGTGCTTCTCTGTAAAGGATTTTATTTCTTCTTCACTTATGAAGCTTAGTTTGGCTGGATATGAAATTCTGGGTTAAAAATTCTTTTCTTTAAGGATGTGGAATATTGGCCTCCATTCTCTTCTGGCTCATAGGGTTTCTGCAGAGAGATCTGCTGTGAGTCTGATGGGCTTCCCTTTGTGAGTAACCCGACCTGTCTTTCTGGCTGCCCTCAGCATTTTTTCCTTCATTTCAACCCTGTT
>CAUYLG010029072.1:0-65227 GCA_963573385.1 Cacajao melanocephalus
AAATAAAATATTGGTTGGCTGCTTGTTTGTTATTTTCATCCCTTATTCCTTCCTGTCTCCATTGTTAAGCACAATTATTGGCATAAAAGAGGTTTTTAATACCCATTTTTAGACTGCATTCTAGCCTGGGCAATAGAACAATAATCCCGTTCTCTCTTCCTCTTTCTTTTCCTCTTTCTTTCTCTCTTTCATTCTTTTTTTTTCTTTCTTTCACTCTTTCTTTCTTCTTTTCTCTCTTTCTTTAAAAAAAAAAAACTTAAAAAAAAAAGAAAGAGAAAAAAGTCTACAAAAACAAAAAGCCTTGTCCTTTTCTAATTTTTTTTCTAAACACTTTAAAAGACTGCAGTACAACACAATGATATTTTGTTTCCAACCTTTATTTTAAAGAAATCCTTAATATTTTGTGTAACTATGCTTTTTCTAATTATAATGTAGAAGACTCAAAATAACTAATAAGCCATGAAATTAATATAATTTTTTAAAGTATGTTTTAAAAGAGGCAAGTGATCACTCACTATTTTTTATAGTATCAAAGAAAAGGACAGAAAAACTCAGGAGAAAAAACTGCACTGTGTTTTAAATGCTACATTTTATTTCTAATTTTGTATCTATCATTAAACATATGTGAGGACAAAATACACTTATAAAACAAATAATGCCACATATTGCAACAATGGAGCTTCATTCAAAGACAGTCATTTAAAGTCATTCATATTTAGGTTTCACAACATGCTATCTGAGCACAGAGGATTTCATTCTTAGTTCAGAAGCTTATTTTTCCCAAATCCCGATTACTATAACATTTAGGAAGATAAAAACAAGTAGATTTGTTCTTCGTTTTCTCCCCTCTTTTCTGAGAATTATACTTAAAGCTGCACCAAGTTACTTCTAAGCACCAGAAACAAATGCTATATTGTTTACATCCCCATCTAGTGGTCTTAAATTTCTGTTCTGCATAGTATTCAAAAAATAAATACTTAAAGATAAAAACTTAAAAAAAAACTATCTGACAAAAATTAATACAAACCAAAACTTTACAACTATGAGAAATATTTTATTACCTAGTCTCATGCTATTACAATTACAATAGAATGGAATGGCAGAGACTATGTGAAGCCACCAAAAAAAATGTGGAGCATTTTCCTGGAGCATCTATTTTACTTAATGCTAAATAATTTAAAACACTTTTGTATTAATGCAACCATAGTCTGGAATAAAATGTTTATTAGTATTTCAGTTTGAGAAGCACAGGGTACAAACTTCTCATTCCATCGAAAAAGAACCTAGGAACTTGAGCAATTAAGTTACTTGATCGAGTTCCCTCAACCAGACCATAGCGCAGTATCAAAAATATAGATTTTTATACTTTTTCCATTACAAAATACAAATACTAAATACTAAATGCCAACCCCAAATGCCTAATTGCAATATACGTTTTTCTTTGCATATAGTTTCTTAGACATTTTATTCTAATCCCCAGCATTTCTCTTTCACTTCCTATCACAGCATACTTACAACCTGTACTAAAAGTACTATTCTCCATTCTAGTGGTGCATGCCTGTAGTCCCATAGGTAGGACTGCTTGAGTCCAGAAGTTAGGGGCCAAGCGGGGTAACATAGTGAGACTACCTTATGTCAAAAAAAAAAAAGGTAGTATTCTACATTTTTTCCTAAAATTGATTTAAAATTATGAAAGTGATTTGATGGTGGGGGAGGCAAACAGTTCTATAAACCTAAAAACATGTACAGATGTATGTAACTACCACTGCAATCAGGATACAGAACACTTCTATCACACACACCTCCAAAATCCCTTGTACTATTACTTTTGCAGTTTCTTAATCCCTAACCCCTGGTAACTACTGATCCGTTTTCTAACAATATAGGTTTGTCTTGTCAAGAATAGCTTATAAATGGCATGATACAGAAGGCAACCTTTTTGAGAGTAGTTTCTACTCTGCATGCCTTTGAGATTCACTACTTAAGATGTTTAATGTACTAATAGTTCATTCCTTTTTTCTCTTCTGAGTCTGTTAAAGGTGACATGCTTTTTTATTGCTGAGCAGTATTCTACAGTACATTACATACTATATGGGGTAGTATATACAATAGTATAGTATAAAGTAAAATCACAGTTTGTTTATATATTCAGCTATGGAGAACATGTGGGTTGTATTCCATTTTGGGTGATTATGAATAAAGTGGCCATAAGCATTTGTATCTAGGTTCTTTTCTATTAATTAATTTTTAAATGTAGGTGATTTAACATTAGAAGCCTTTCCTAATTCTGACCTTTATATAGACTATGATATGAAAATGTAACTTTCATAAAAGTAATAATTTAAATAAATGCTTTTAATGCCAAAATTACTTAATCATTATTCAGGAATTGGCACTAAGAAGACAATCATTCATATTTATATATGAGAAAAGTGAACTAGGAAAATTAAACTTCTTTTAAACATAAGAATCTATCATAATTTACTTAAAAATGTAGTAAGGGAATGTCAAATATTTGGGCCACTATTCCCTCTTTCTCTACCCATGGCATACATCAGAAATCATTCAAAGTGCACTTTGCTATAGAGTGCTGATGCAGCCTCAATGCTCAATGCACAGTTCTAGGCAGTAATTACTACATAATCAGAGCTGGGACTCCCATTGTGATGAATTTTGTATCTCTGGCTTAGGAGAAATTATTCTCAACAAACTCTAATCTACAAAAATTACTTTAGCTTTAAGGAAAAATAATGTTCTGTAACATTCTTGTTTTTTTTTTTTTTGTCTTGCTCTGTTGCCAGGAGCCAGGCTAGAGTGCAGTGGTGCAATCTCGGCTCACTGCAATCTCTGCCTCCTGGGTTCAAGCAATTCTCCTGCCTCAGCCTCCTGAGTAGCTGGGACTACAGGCGTACGCCACCACGCTCAGCTAATTTTTGTATTTTTTTGTAGAGACAGGGTTTCACCATGTTGGTCAGGATGGTCTCGATCCCTTGACCTTATGATCTGCCCACCTAGGCCTCCCAAAGTGCTGGGATTACAGGCATGAGCCACCATGCCCGGCCAGTTCTGTAACATTCTTAATCCTAGGCCTATTATGTTAATAATGTATGATTTTTCACAAGACTGAGCAAGAAAAACTTGGGTAGTTCTGGACAGCCATCAGTTAGTACCAGAACAAAATCCAACGTATACAAGAGAAAAAAGTATAATCTTACAAAAAGGAAAGCAAGGACAAAGAGGAAAGGAAGATGAAGATTATAACCTGTTAAGAAATTGAAAAATCTTTATTATCCACTGCATTAAGCTAATTCTTCTAGCTTTGTGTTTCATACTTACTTGACAGTACATCTGTGCTTTTATGTCTTCATACTACCCATTTGTTAGATAGTGGGGTTAGATTCTGATACAATAAGTATATACATGGATTTATTTCCTATATCCCAAAACAGATTAAAATGTCAAATAAAATTTTAAAGTATAAAACCAAAAGGTACAATCAGGTTGAAAGTCAAAACAAACACGTGGGCCAAAAACTGAAGAGTAATACAAATTAATGAATGGGGCTGATACGCAGGCACTCTAGTCTCCAGTCCAAAAGCAGGCAGTGACAGCAGCTGAAAATTCAGCCTCTTTGGAGTAACGCTCACTAAATATGCTGTATGTGATAATAAGGGATCAGAGACAGGTTCACTATTTAAAACTACAGGTAGCTGAAGGACAGGAATAAAGATATATTCCTTATCCTTATTCTTGTCCTTTGCAATAGGAGGTGTTACCCACTATTGCAAAATAAGGCTACAAAATGTGCTACCAACCTATTGCCTGGGCTTCAGTTCTGAGGAGTTATATTGGCCCAGTAGACAGGAAGACAAAAATATAGCTTCGTGATCATGCCTGTCACGATGAGCAATAACCCTAAGTAATATTACAGTGTAACAGCCCTGAAATGATGACACAAAACCTATTCGTAGACTGGGGCAAGGCTTGGGTAGAGGTAACCTCAAAATTGCTAGGAAGATACTTGTGAGTACAGAGCAAGAAGTAAGGGAGAAAGTGGGGAACATACTTCAAAATTTCCTTCTACTTAAAATGAGCCTGCTAATTTAAATTCCAATACCAACAAGAAAATCTTATGCTAAAACAGCTATCAAAATTAATAATCAGAACTTAATTTACTATAAAAATAATTTCATACAAATCTGACAGATTTTAAAAATCAGTGTTTAAGTGTTTAAGATGTTCAAAGTAATAAAGAACTCACATTCATCAAAAAAGGATAATAAATTATAAAACAATATCAGGTAGAAATAACACAAGAATAGATAGATACGAAAAAGAAACAGGCCAGACACAGTTTGACCAAATTAAAAAAAAAAAAAAAGGAAAAGAAAAAGAAACAAATCAACATCTGACAAGAAAAATATAGCCACTGAAATAAAAACCTTAACAGATCTGATAAATAAATGCTAGATTGAAAGAAAGAATTACTATATTGAAGGACAGTTTTATCCATTTGGATAATATACAGTCAGGGTTCCAGCAATTAAACAGTTGTTATGCTCAAGATTATTTCAGAAGGATTTAATAAAGCACGTAAGGAAACCACAGAATAGTGGAGTATCTCAGGATTTTTTTTTTTATTGCTTTGGTTTTTTTTTTGGGTAACTGTATAAATGGGGAGAATTGTGAAGAGAGGGCTGCCTTGAGAGGAGCTGTGACTTTCAGTAAAGGAACGTAGCCAACCCATCCATGGCAATCCAATAGGACTGGAGCCAGGAGAATAATTATCCCCTTAGTCTCTTCTTTCCCTCTTATTCTCTTTGTTTCCTGCTCAGATGCCTTTTTTTTTTTTTTTTTTTTTTTTTTTTGAAAGTGTCGGCTTCGGTAAATCAGGCTGGACTGCAGAGGCTCAATGTAGCCTCCATTCCCAGGGCTCAAACAATCCTCAGACCTCAGCTTCCCCAGTAGCTGGGACTACAGGCATGCACCATCATGCCCAGCTAATTTTTGTATTTTTCGTAGAGACAGCATCTCACTATATTGTCCAGGCTGGTCTTGAACTCCCAGGTTCAAGTGATCTTCCTGCCTGGGCTTCCCAAAGTGCTGGGATTACAGGCGTGAGCCACCACACCTGGCCTTGCTCTTTCTATTGGCCAAAACATTTGAAACTAGAAGGCAAGAGAGCCTGCTACCATTGTTCAGCCACCCAGAATGGAGTGCAGAATGGAAAATGTTGAAGTAAACATGGGGAGACAACAGAAGATACTATGCATAGAAGCTCTTGACTTTATAAGACAGCAGAGCCAAATATGTGGGGGCACTGGGGAGGGGAGGGCAGAGAATGCTGATTATCTCATATAATGAGAAGACAGAACAGTTCCAGGGTTGACTAATTCATCAACCCAATAATAGAATACCAGCTCAACTTCTCTGCAATTCCCTCTGTTTTCTTCTTGGCTGTAGCAGTTCCAAACACTACATTTCTTGCAATTATTCCAGAACAGGAAAAAAAGCACCATTTCTTCTCATGCATCTCTGTTTTAGAGATAAAACAACACACACACACACACGGGCGCACACACACACACACAGGCACACACACACACTTTCTAGGAGTCTTCCCAGCAGACTTTCCCTTACACTGGTGTGTGTGTGTGTGTGTGTGTGTGTGTGTGTGTTTAATGGCTTCGGTTTTTTGGCTAACTATACGAGAAGTCAGAGTGCATTTCCCCCATCGAGCATTATTATTTGTGCTCTATTTATGCTCTATTTACCTGTATAGAGTTTCCATCTGAATTATAGGTGACAAATGTATAGACTTCCTGTGGGCTGTCCAAGACACCAACCAGCATGTCTAATATTTTTTCCTTTGGAAAAATATGTTCTGAACAAAACATTTCTTTAAAAGTCAGGTTTATTATAGTATAACTAACATAGAGTAAGTTCACACTTTTTTTTTTTTAGAGATGGGTTCTCACTATGCTGCCCAGGCTGGTCTCAAACTCCTGGGCTCCAGAAATTGTTCTACCTCAGCCTCCTGAGATGCTGGGACTAGAGGCATGCGCCACCATGCTTGGCTAAAATCACAATTTTTAGCATATTGTTCTATAAGTTATGATAAACACACAGAGTCATAACTACCACCCCAACCAAAATATAGAACAGTTCCATCACTCCAAAATATTCCCTTGTGCCTCTCTGTAGTTGTGTTTTGTTGTTGCTGCTATAAAAATTGCCATAAACTTGGTTCCTTAAAATAACGAAAACACAGTTCCTCACGACAGAAGTGTCAAATGAATTGTATGAGGCTAAAATCAAGGTGTTAAGAGGGCTGGTTCCTCCTGGAAGCTTCAGGGAAGAATCTGTTCCATGTTCCTTTCAGCTTCTAGAGCCTACCAATACTCCTTGGTTCCTGGCTACATTACTGCAATCTGTGCTTTGTCTTCATATTGCCACCTTCTCCCCTATTAACCCTTTTTTCTCTTTCCTTTAAGAATCTTTGTGACTAAATTTAGAGCTTACTCAGATATTTCAAGATAACTGCCCCATCTCAAAATTTTCAGTCATATCTACAAAGTCTCTTGCTTTATAAGATAACACTTTCAGGTTCTAGAAATTAGAATGTGGATATCTCTGGGAGGCCACTATTCAGCCTAGACAGTAGGCAACTCCTCTGTCCTCCAGCTGCTGGCAACCACTGCTGTTAGTCCTGTCCTGTTTCTACCTTTTCCAGAATGTCATGTAAATACAATCATGATAGTATACAGCCTTTGGAGTCTGGCTTCCTTTAATCAGCATAATGCATATGAGATTCATCCATTTTGTTGTACTTATCAGTAGTTCGTTCTTTTGCATTACTAATTCCACTGCATGGATTTACCACACTTTAACCATTCAAAAGTTGACAAATATTTGTGCTGTTTTGAGTTTGTGACAAGCATGAATAAAGCTGCTATGAACACTGATGTGCAGCTTTTTGTGTGAACATAAAATTTTCATTTCTCTTGAGTAAAAACCTAGGAATGAGATTCCTGAGTTGTACAGTAAGTGCATGTTTGGCCTTTTAAGAAACTGGCAAACTAACCCATGGTTACTCACTAAATAAACAAAGAAAAAGTAGAAGTAGTAGTATTTAGTTGGACGACATTGTCTACACAATGATAGGATGAATTATCTCTTTTACTCTTTGTAAAGGCTGGAGTGCAGTGGTGCAATTATGGTTCATTGCAGCCTCAAACTCCTGGGCTCAAGTGATACTCCCACCTCAGTCTCCTGAGTAGCTGGGAAAGAGGAATCACACCATACACTGTAAGGGTCTTTATTCATATTCCCCTTTACATTATTTGTTACTATACTCTTAAGTGTCACTAAAAGTTAAAGCATACCTATACTCTTATTTGCACATATTCCTTACCCATTCTAATATTCCAGAAGAAATCATTTATTTTCTACAATGACACCCTATGACACAGAATGAAATGATTTAGTAGTAACCTTCTTATATATCATAGATCAAAAAGGTGTTTTTAAAACCTTCTATAATAAATACTATATTTTCATACACAGAATTTCCTGCCAAACAGGCCAAGCTGTCCTCATCATGCTTATTCACTAAAGTGGAATTTGTGGGTGGACGTTGCATGAAAGTCATGGTAACATCCAGATCTCCTTCCTTTATGCCTCTACTATGCCCTTTTATGCATGCATATTAAACTAGACTGTTTGCTAATTAGTTTTGTTACATAAAGTTTTATGGATTTAATTGTAGACCTCCATGTTTTTCACAAGAAGAGCAAAATATGACAAGGTGTTTCCATGTCATGGAAAAAGTTACAAATAAAATATACAAAAATGTTGTACTCGGGTTGTAGTGTAATTTTATAACTTCCAGATACCAAGTGAAGTATAAATATAATTTTTATCTAGAAAGAAGTATCTATAAGTAAGATAACATTTGGCAACTGACATAACAGCTTAACCAAGGTAGAATACTTAAGAATAACAAATGAGATATGCATCTTACAACTTTCGGTTCTTAGTTTTTTTTTTGCAATAATTTTACTCTTAAAGAAAACATGGTACAAACTACCTTGTGCCAAGATCTTGGTTTCTAAATATCATTCTCTAATAAAAAACAAAAGCAAACAAACACACACACAAAAACAAAGAAACCTGAAGAAACAGCTGATTATAGAGCTGGAAGAGGGAAAATAGAAGAAAAGGCAAAAGCATCCCATAGTACCAGAAACCAAGGAAATGCTCAAAAAGCAAAGGAATGGGGCTATGTTAAAGGGCCACAGAAGCCTACCACAAAGAACTCCCCATGGCACGTGGTGGGTCACGCCTGTAATCCCAGCACTTTGGGAGGCTGAGGCGGGTGGGTCACAAGGTCAAGGGATCGAGACCATCCTGACCAATATGGTGAAACTCTGTAGCTACTAAAAATACAAAAATTAGCTGGGCATGGTGGCACACACCTGTAATCCCAGGTACTCAGGAGGCTGAGGTAGGAGAATCACTTGAACCCAGGTGGCAGTGGTTGCAGTGCGCCGAGATTGCACCACTGTACTCCAGCCTGACGACAGAGTAAAATTCTGTCTCAAAAAAAAAAAAAAGAACTCCTGATGGCCAATGCTGGAATAATTTGAGTGACAATATACATAATGGCATTATTACACTATACATAATGCCATACTGCACTGTAATGCAAAGAATAAAATAAACATTGTCTATACTGTTACAAATACATGATAAATAATACATAAGAGTCAAACCTTTCTTACAGAATATTTAAGAAACTATTTCCCTCCAGGAGAAGCTTAACTGCACCCCTGACCTCAACTCTTTCCTTTCAGAGTGGGCTGGACTTAGTGACTCCTTTCCAAATAACAGAACAAGAAAAATAGGAATTTAACAATAAAGAATAATAGAGCTTGGGCCTGGCAGCCCCCATCTATAATTCCAATGCTTTGGGAGGCCGAGGAAGGAGGATCACTTAAGTCCAGGAGCTCAAGCCACCTTGGGCAACATAGGAGGACCTTGTCTCTACAAAAAATATCTTAAAAATAGTTAGCTGAGTTTAGTGGCATGTGCCTGCAGTCCCAGCTACTCTGGAGGCTGAGGCAGGAGTCCTCGAGCCCAGGAGTTCAAGGCTACATTGAGTTATGATAGCACCACTACATTCCAGCTTGGGCTGCAGAGCTACTTTAAAAGAAAAAGAAAAAGAGAGAGAGAAAGAGAAAGAGAGGGAGAGAGGGAGAGAGGGAGGGAGAGAGGGAGAGAGGGAGGGAGGGAGGGAGGGAAGGAGAGAGGGAGGGAGGGAGAGAGAGAAAGAGAGAGAGAGAGAGAGAGAAAACTAAGATATCAAAGTTTACTTTACCAGAGAGATCACATTGATAGCATCTACCCTCTGATACGATGTAATGAAAGGGTATTTCACCTCTGTGGTCTTCTTTCCAAAAAACGCATAACCCCACTCTAATCATGAGAAATACATAAGGCAAACCAAAATTGAAGAACAGCCTACAAACGTCTCACCAATACTCCTCAAACTATCAGAGTCATGTAAAACAACACTAAGAAACTATCACAGACCAGGGATTGGAGATGTATAACAATTAAATGCAATTTAGTAACCTGAATTGGATCTTGAGCAGAAAAGGGATATTAAAGAAAAAAATAAGTGAAATCTGAATGAAGTCTGGAGTTTGAAAAGACAGTAATAAGAAACAGGTGGAATCCAAATAGTCTGGGGTTTAGATAATAGTAATGTGCTAAGGTTTCTTCATTTTAAAAAAAGTATCACAGTAATTGAAAATACTAACATCAGAGGAAACTGAGAAGAGTCTATTATATAATAACTCACTGTACTATTTTTTTCGACTGCAATAGAATATTTGGTTTTTATCCCCAGTTCCTGGCACAAACTTTATAAAACTCTTGAAGTTTCTTGAATGATAATGAGGTGAGAGGAGAATGTTATGTTAATCATAGCAAGCTCCTTTCAACCATACCTGAGTTTATGCCACTAAGGTGAACAGTCTCAAGATAGAGGATGCTTGCCAGGGCAACCAACCATGTGATTCGATGGTTTGAACATTCAATCCTTCCCCCAGACTTCTGAGGAGGGAAGACAGGGTGGAGATTGTAGCCAATCACCAATGGCTGATGATTTAATCAATAACGTCTATGTAATGGAATATTCATGAAAACCTTAATCTAACAGGTTCAGAGAGCTTCCAGGTTGAATGCATTAACATGCCAGGAGGCAGGATGTGTCCAAAACTCCCTGGAGACAGGAGCTCCTGTACTCAAGACCCTTCCAGACCTCACCCTGTATGCCTCTTTATCTATTTGTGCATTTGTATCCTTTATAATAAACTGGTAATAGTAAAGTGTTTTCTGAGTTATGTAAACTATTATAATAAATTGTTGATCACGAAGTAGAGGTTATGGGACCCCCCAATTTGTAGTCAAGTTGGTCAGAAGTACTGGAGGCCTGGGACTTGTGAATGGTGTCTGAAGCTGGAATGGAGGCAGTCTTGTCGGACTAAGCCCTTACTTAGCCTGTGGAGTCTGATGCTAACTCTAGGTGGATAGTATCAGAATAAAATTAAATTACATTGGTATCTACAGTAAACTGGAAAATTGCTTGGTGTGGAAAATCCATACATTTCGTATCAGAAATGTTGTGAGTATAGAACAAATTTTTTTTACTTTATCTACTTTTACATATCTTAAATTACTCTAAAGTAAAAGTTTATTTTTTTATTTTATTATTATTTTTTAAGGCAGAGTCTTGCTCTGTCACCCAGGCTGAAGGGCAGTGGCGTGATCACGGTTCACTGCTGCCTTGATCTCCCTGGCTAAAGCAATCCTCCCGCCTCAGCCTTCTGAGTAGTGGGGACCACAGGCATGTGCCACCACACCCAGCTAGTTTTTTTATTTTTAGCAAAGATGAAGTCTTGTTATGTTGCCCAGGCCTGTCTTGAACTCCTAAGCTCAAGCAGCTTCCCAAAGTGCCAGGGATACAGGCATGAGACACCAGGTCCAGCCCAGACGTTTTGGAGACAGAGTCTCGCTCAGTGGCCCAGGCTGAAGTGCAGTGGCATGAACTCAGCTCACTGCAACCTCCACCTCCCAGGTTCAAGCAATTCTCCTGCCTCAGCCTCCCAAGTAGCTGGGATTACAGGCACATGCCACCATGCCCGACTAATTTTTGTATTTTAGTAGAAATGGGGTTTCACCATATTGGCCAGGCTGGTCTCGAACTCCTGACCTCAGGGGATCCACCTGCCTCAGCCTCCCAAAGTGTTGGGATTATAGGCGTGAGCCACTGCACCTGGTCGAGAAGTTTATTTTAAAAGTACAAGGAATTTCCACATACATGTCACTCAGATTCCCCAAACTTAACATTTTACCACATTTACCTTATCAGTCTCTTTCTGCTCCCTTTATAAAGATATTTTTCATCATTCCCTTTTACTCCTGGGTATTTCAATGTATATTTCCATTAAAAGTACATTTATCAAAATAAGGAAATTAGTATTAATACAATACTATTCAATATAGACCTTCACATTTCACCAATTGTTTCACTAATGTCCTTTATAACAAAAATATGATAAAAGAGTAATATAAAAATTGTTTCCATCCTAGCCTATGATCCAATCGAGGGTCATACATTCCTTTTAATTGTCATACCTCTTTGGATTTCTCTGACCTGGAATTCATTCTTCAGTCTTTGTTTTTCATGACCTTGACATTTTTGAAAAGTACAAACCATTTATTCTGTGAAATGTCCCTCAATTTGGGTTTGACTGATGGTTCTTCATGTTTATGGTCAGGTTGTGCATTTTTGCGTAATACTGCAGAAGCAATGTGCTCTTCTTTGTGCATCCTGTTGAGATGCATGCTATTGGTCCTACTACTGTTAGTGGTAACTTTCACAACTTGGTAAAGGTGGTATGTGTCATGTATGTCCATTGTATAGTTGCTATTTTTTTCCATTTTTGATTAGTATCTTGTGCGGAGATATTCTGAGTATGTAAAAAACATCCACCTTGTCATCAACTCTTCACATAATACTGTAAAATCCATTAATGATTTTTGCCTGAAATAATTCCTGACTACTCCTACATACTTGTTTCTTCATATGAATTCTATTCTACATCAACTTGTCTAGCTCCAAAAAAAAGCATGTTTTATTTTTCTCACAAATAGGACTTTTTATTTGCCACTATTATAAGTCTGAACTTTAAACAGATTCTTGGAGTGGTGGTTCATATCCATCAGCTCGCTCGACTTTAGTATCTGTCTCATCCACAGATGAGACAGTGGCTTTTCCAGAACTACTACCTTCACCATGAAGCTCCATGAGTTTCCCGAATTCAAACTTAGGTTTCTTCAGCAATTTTACTTTTCTTTTTATTTTTTTTTTTTTTTTTTTTTGGAGATGGAGTCTCACTGTGTCTCCCAGGCTACAGTGCAGTGGCATGATCTCAGCTCACTGCAACCTCTGCCTCCCAGGCTCAAGTGATTCTCTTGCCTCAGCCTCCCGAGTAGCTGCGATTACAGGCACATACCACCATGCTCGACTTATTTTTTTGTATTTTTAGTAGAGAAGGGGTTTCACCATGCTGGCCAGGCTGGTCTCAAACTCCTGACCTCAAATTATCCGCCCACCTTGGCCTCCAAAAGTGCTGGAATTACAGGCGTGGGCCACTGCTCCCAGCCAGCATTTTTACTTTTCTAACGAAGACATCATGGAGAGGATAAATAGATTGGCAAGCCTTTTCTATGTCTTTTCCAATGTTGTCTGGAATCAATTTATTGACCACTTCTTTCAAGTCATTTGTCTGTATCTCTTGGGTCATGATTTCCATCATCATCTTCCAGATATGGCAAACCTGCTGGTACTGAGCATAAGAAGTCTTCCATATCTGATTGTTGCGTTTTTTAGTAAAACCAACACAGAAGAGATGAAGCAAGTAATCATCAGCAGTCTTGACATCAACATGAGCTTCAATCATTGTCTGTCATTTTTTGACCATGGAACACATTTTGTCAGTAAGATCCATGCCATTGAAGTTAGGCAGTTTCTGCCACGAACATCCTCAGTAATCAGCTTGAATTTTCTAAATGCAATTTCATCATTCTGCAAATCACCAGGACTCACTTCAAACACATGACCCTTGAGGCCATCAGATGCAATTTTGGATTCTTGGGTCCCGGTGACTAGCATCTTTCCAACATTTCTCATAGTGAACACAGCAGGTGCCTTCACATTATATCAATCTTTCTTAGAAAATGGATCAACCACTTTCTTCTTGGCTCCCTTCTGCTGCCTTTTGTAAGGCACTTGTTCTTGCCAACTGCCGTGGTGCTGCTCAGAGAGCCAAAAGGCCATGTTGGTATTTTTATTGAGATTGCCTTTCACAAGTATTTTAGAGTTTTTCTCAAATAGCTTTTACATACTTCTGGTTACATTTATTCCTAAGTATTTTATCTTCTTCATTATTTAATTGGGGTTTCCCTTAACACTCTATCTTCCAACTGTTTTTTTAAATATATATATGAGATATATATATATGTTATATATATGTTATACATAATGTTATACATATAATGTATATAAAATATACATTAATATGTAGTTACATATAATATATATAACATAGAATATATATTACATATAATAATATATTATTTATATATAATATATTGATATATATGTAAATTTCGGACTGCTATTTTTATAGCTTACCAATGAATTTTTTACTAATTTTTTTATTATTTGAGTTAGTTTTATCATTGATTTTCTAGTGTAGAAGTCCACACAATGTATCTTTTCAGTAAAAACACCAGATTGTAAATATTTCATTCTTGTATGCCAAAAAGTTTCCATCACAACTGGTGTAGTGCAAAAGATGACAGAGGTAATGCAAAACCAAATAAATATGGCTAAATTTGGCTCTCAGTTTGCTAACCCCTGCTCTAGGGTTTCCCAAATATACTATCATATCATCTGTAAATAGAGATAGTTTTATTTCTTCAATGCTAATTGTTATGCCTCTACTGATTTCTCTTGTTTAACTGTATTGGCTAATATCCCCAGTAAAATGATAAATAATAGTGTAGTTACTAGATATCCTTGCCTTGACCTGATGGTACCAGTAAAAATGTCCTTGGTGTTTTCCATTATGATGATGACTTTAAGATTAAGGTGCGTGTGTGTGTGTATATACATACATACATACATATATATATATATATATATATATATATACACACATATATATAACGTGTGTATACCTATATTTATCATATTAAGAAAATATCCATCAATTCCTATTTTCTTGAGTGCTTTTATCAGAAGATGATGATTTTTGTTAAAGGTCTTTGTAGCATCTACAGAGATAATTATATGATTTAGACCTATATCTATGAATATGATACACTATATTAACGGGTTTCCTAATATTGAACCAATCTTGTGTTTTTGGAATATAGCCGACCCTTAAACAATGTAGGGACAGGGGTGCTGACTCCCCACTTAGGTGAAAATCTGCATATCACTTTTGACTCCCCAAAAACTTAACTACTAATTGCCTACTGTTGACCAGAAGCCTATAACACCATCAATTAACACATATTTTGTATGTTACATACAATACTGTATTCTTACGATCAAGTGGACTAGAGAAAAGGTTATTAAGAAAATCATAAGGGAGAGAAAACACATTTACAGTACTGTACTGTATTTACTGATACTGTAAGTTTATATCATGTTTATAAGATTATTTACAGAACTGCCTGTTTGAAATGGAAGAAAAGGCATCTGCAGCTGCACACCTTCATCTATAGTACATCTCAAGCAATTCAACTTTTTATTGTAATGTCATGACTTCACTGCTTCTTGATAGCAACTCCAGCATCACTAGTGGTGCCTGGTATGGATCCTACAGTGTTACTCAAGGCTTACTAAACAGAATAAAGAATACATGAGAACTGCAAAAGATCACTTTTTACTGTGATACAATGCCATTTACTGAAAAGATGAATTGCTCATGTGGAGATGATTAGCATCACAAGGCCTTTTAAGTGTAACTATCAACACTTGGCAAGTGCAAGTGCAAAATTACTACAATAGTACAACATGTGCTACAATTAACTTTATGCAGTTATTATTTAATACTGCATCATTATTATTTAATACTGCATCATTCTGCTTGGTTACATTTCTCTCCACTGTGAATGATGCCATGTGTGATCTATGTTTCTATGTGTAAGTTTTGATAAATTTTAACTTTTTATATTAGATTTGTGTATATTTTATGGTAGTAAATGATAAAACAGACCAGTATCTACATATATTTCATGCATTCAGGACATGCCTAACTTTTTCTTAATTTTTTTTTTTTTTGAGACAGAGTCTCACTCTGTTACCCAGGCTGGAGTGCAGTGGCACAATCTCAGCTCACTGCAACCTCCACCTCCCAGGTTCAAGAGATTCTCTTGCCTCAGCCTCCCAAGTAGCTGGGACTACAAGCAAAAACCACCATGCCTGGCTAAATTTTTGTATTTTTAATAGAGTCAGGGCTTCATCATGCTGGCTAGGCTGTCTCAAACTCCTCACCTCAGGTGATCTGCCTGCCTTGACCTCCCAAAGTGCTGGGATTACAGGTGTGAGCCACCACACCAGCCTTCTTAATTTTTTTTCAATATTTCTAGGCTATGTGGTTCATCTGCAAGTTTTTTCAAATTGTTAGGAATCTTCAAAAAATATTCCAATATATTTACTGAAACAAGTCTGCAGAATCTGGGCATGTTGGTACATGCCTATAATCACAGTTACTCAGGAGGCTGAGGCTGGAGGATCACTGAGGCCAGAAGTTCAAGACTAGTCTGGGCAACATAGTGAGACCTGTCTCTTTAAAATAAAAAAATTAAAAATTAAAAAAATCTACATATAAATAAATGGACCTGCACGGTTCAAACTTGTTTTATTCAAGGGTCAACTGTAAATTCCTTATGGCCCTATGTGTTACTTTATTTTATTTTAGAGAGTTTCATTCTGTCACCAAGGCAGTAGTAAAATGGTGCCATCATAGCTCACAGCCTTGAACTCCTTGGCTCAAGCCATCCTCCTTTCTCAGCCTCCCAAGTAGCTAGGACTACAGGTGCGTGCCACCATTGCCAGTTAATTTTTAAATTTTTTTTGTAGACACAGGGTCTCACTGGTCTTGAACTCCTGGCCTCAAGTAATCCTCCCATGTTGACCTCCAAAAGCACTGGATTTATAGGTGTGAGCCACCATGCCCAGCTTATTTTCCTAATACATGACACTGGAATTTGTTTGCTAATATTTTATTAGTACTCGGTATCAATATTTACAATTGATATTGGTAATTTTTTTAAATTTTTTGTGCTGTCTTTAGGAATTGGTATTATCCATGTTCAATGTTCTGTACCAGTTTATGAAGCATTGAGACTATCTTTTGAGTGTTTCATAGAATATCTCTATAAAACCATCTGGGACTGGTACATTTTTATAAGGTGGATCCTTGATATTCTTTTCTATTTCTTCTACAGAAATTAAACTTCCCCAAATGTGGCCAATTTTGATGAACTATATTTGCCTTAAAAATAACCTATTTTTTTTTGAGGCTTTTGAGACAGGGTCTCACTCTGCCTCCCAGGCTAAGTGCAATAGTGAGATCATGGCTCACTGCAGCCTCCATCTCCTAGGCTCAAGCAATCCTCCCACCTGAGTCTCTCAAGTAGCTAGGACCATAGGTATGTGCCACCACACCTGGCTAATTTTTAATTTTTTTGTAGAGACAGGGTCTCACTATGTTGCCCAGGCTGGTCTCAAACTCCTAAATTCAATGGATCCTCACATCTTGACTTCCCAAAGTGTGAGCCATTGCACCCAGCCATCTTTTCTTTTTTTTTAGATGGAGTCTTGCTCTGTCACCAGGCTGGAGTGCAGTGGCACAATCTTGGCTCACTACAACCTCCACCTCCCAGGTTCAAGTGATTCTCCTGCCTCAGCCTCCTGAGTAGTGGGGATTATAGGCACCCACCATCATGCTTGGCTATTTTTTGTATTTTTTAGTAGCAATGGGGTTTCACTATCTTGGCCAGGCTGGTCTTGAATTCCTGGCTTCATGATCCACCCACCTCGGCCTCCCAAAGTGCTGGGATTACAGGTATGAGCCACTATACTTGGCCTTTTTTAAGAGATGGGATCTCACTATGTTGCCCAGGCTGGAGTACCATGACTATTCACAGGCTAATTATCACATGACTATTCAAACTCCTGGTCTCAAGCAATCCTTTTTCCTCAGCCTCTTGAGTAACTGGGACTTACAGGTCTGTACTACTGTGCCCGGCTAAAAATTAGTTTTTTCATTTAAGTTTTCAAACTTATTTGGAAAGAAAAGTAGGTTCTTACATTTTTCAAAACTGAGATATAATTTACGTATCAGAAAATTCACCCATACGTCTTAGGCCGGGCACAGTGGCTCACGCCTGTAATCCCAGCACTTTGGGAGGCTGAGGCAGGCAGATCATGAGATGAAGAGATCGAGACCATCCTGGCCAACACGGTGAAACCCCGTTTCTACTAAAAATACAAAAAAAAATTAGCTGGGCATCGTGGTGCGTGCCTGTAGTCACTTGGGAGGCTGAGGCAGGAACTGGAACTGGAACCCAGGAGGTGACCCGAGATCGTGCCACTGCACTCCAGTCTGATGAAAGAGCAAGACTCTGTCTCAAAAAAAAAAAAAAAAAAAAAAGAAAAAATTCATCCATATGTTTTAAAGTGTTGTGTCTCCCTCCCCAACTAAATTCATGTGTGGAAGTCCTAACTCTTCCAGTACCTCAGAATGTGATTTTATTTGCAGATGGGACCTTGATTTTTAATAGGAGTATATAGTCTCACTCTTAAGCATTGAGGATCCTGACCTCAGGTGATCGTCCTGCCTCAACCTCCCAAAGTGCTGGGATTACAGGCATGAGCCACCGTGCCTGGCCAACAGCTATATTTTATTATTATTATAAATTCTACCTTAAGACTGCAGCATAAACTCTGGTCTTAGTTTCCAACCTGTGAACCTGCCCCACAAATTTCAAACTTAACAGCCTTCACAATTACATGAGCCAATTCTTTAAAATAAATATCTTGACAGTCAGATAACATATTGTATACTATTGGTTCTGTTTCTCCAGGGAACCCTGACTAATACATAATATACGACAGTAGACAGTACACAGTCTAATGGGCATATCTGTGTTCCAATAAAAGTATTTAAAAATAAGTAGTGGGCTACATTTGGCCCGTGTACCACAGTTTTCCAATTCCTAGTTTTATGAATAATAAAAAATACGGCCACGCATGGTGGATCACACCTATAATCATAGCACTTTGGGAGGCCAGGTCAGGAGTCTGAGGCCACCCTAGGCAACACACTGATACCTCATCTCTATTAATAATAATAATAATAATAATAAAAGTCAACCAACAGGATGTTTTGGATGTTCATTTATTAAATGTGGCAACTTTAAATAAAACTTGATGTTGGGAAAATAAAATTTATAAAGGCACTAAATTGAGAGTTTATTATTTTTGTTATGAAAGGAATTCCTTACAACCAAGACTTAAAAGCAATGGACCTTTAAGTAATATATCCCTTAGAAGTAGGGGTCCTCATGACATTATGGGCTGGATAAAAAAAGAAAAAAAAAGAAGTAGGGATCGTCAATCTATAGACTGAAATCTACTTTAAATAGTGGACTGTTAAGTTGTTTGATGATACCAGTTCCTTTCTCTAGGGATTAATAATATTCCCATTTGAGAAGAAATTGGTATCCCTTGTTTTCAACTCTGGGACCTCACTATAAGTACTCTTGTCTCATCCCAAGTAAAACTGTGTCTACAACTTAAAATTATATGTGCATTGGAAAAAGAAAACTTTCTTCAATAAATGGTGCTGGGAAAACTGGATATCCATGTGCAGAAGGATGAAACAACCTCTATCTCTCACCGTATACAAAAATCAAGTCAAAATAGATTAAAATCTTAAATGTAAGACCCAAAACTATAAAACTACTAGAAGAAAACATAGGGAAAACACTCCAGGACACTGGTCTAGGCAAAGATTTTATGGCTAAGATCTCAAAAGCACAGGCAACAAAAATGGACAAATGGGACTATGAACTTAAAAGAGTCTGCACAGCAAAGGAAACAACCAACAAAGTGAAGAGACAACCTGCCAAATGGGAGAAGAAATGTCTACAAACTATTCATCTGACAAGGGATTAATAATATTCATAATATTAGGAAAAATATATAAGAATGATAAGAATAAGGAACTCAAACTCAACAGCAAAAATGCAAATAATCCCGTTAAAAACAGGCAAAGGATCTGAATAGACATTTATTAAAAGTCAAACAAATGGCCAACAGACATGAAAAAATAGTCAACATCACTAATCCCCAAGACAATGCAAATCAAAACCACAAATGAGATATCATCTTAGCCCAGTTAGAATGGCTACTATCAAAAAGACAAAAAAACCAAGATGCTGGCAAGGATGCAGAGAAAAGGGACTCTTACGCACTGCTATGGGAATGTAAACTAGTACAGTCATTATGGAAAGTAGTATGGAGCGTTCTCAAAAAATTACACACATAAAAAAATATTATATAATCCAGCAATTACACTACTGCGTAGTCACTCAAAGGAAAGGAAATCAGTATATCAAAGACATACCTCTACTCCTACGTTTACTGCAGTACTATTCACAATAACAAAGATATACAATCAACCTAAGTGTGTATCAACTGATAAATGGTTAAAGAAAATGTAGTACATACACACAATGAAAAATTATTTTGCCATATAAAAGAATAAAATCCTGTCATTTGCAGCAGCATGGATGAAACTGGGGAGCCTTATGTTAAGTTAAATAAACTAGGCACAGGAAGACAAATACTGCATGTACTCACTCATATGTGGGAGCTAAAAAAGTTGTTCTCAGCCGGGCACAGTGGCTCACACCTGTAATCCCAGCACTTTGGGAGGCCAAGGCGGGCAGATCATGAGGTTAAAAGATTGAGGCCATCCTGGCCAACATGGTAAAACCCTGTCTCTACTAAAAATACAAAAATTATCTGGGCATGGTGGTACCTGCCTGTAGTCCCAGCTACTTGGAAGGCTGAGGCAGGAGAATCGCTTGAATCGGGGAAGCGGAGGTTGCAGTGAGCCGAGATCACACCACTGCACTCCAGCCAGGCGGCAGAGCAAGACTCCATCCCCCCCCAAAAAAAAGTTGTTCTCATGCAGGTACAATGATAGTTATTAGAGGCTGGGAAAGTTACTAGTGGCAGGTGGGGGCAAAAAGAGGATGGTTAATGGGTACAAACATAAAGTTAGACAAAAGGAGTAAGTTCTAATGTTCGATAGCAGAGCAGAGTGACTAGTTAACAACATCACATTGCATATTTCAAAATAGCTAGAAGGGAAGACTTGAAATACTACCAACACAGAAGTCATAAATGCTCTAGGTGATGACTATCCCAAATACCTTGACTTGATCATTACATATTCTATGCATGTAACAAAATATCCCATGTGCCCCACAAATATATACAAATATTATGTATCAATAAAAAATTATATGATTTGCAAAAAGCAAATGTAACCACATCTTTTCAACGTCCCACTATTTTTGCAAAGTAAAGGATATCTGTACAACTGCCCTTGCCAAAGAGAAGCTTCTTACAAGATTAGCTTGTGGAATGATAAAAAGAGGGGAAAACAAGTACTTGGAAATTCAATGATCTGAAAGAGCATTCTAAGCTATCAGGTGAGTACTAAGAAATACTCAAAACATAAGAGTAAAGGGCTGAATGACCATGGCTAAATGACAGGTTTATAAAATAAAAGGGGAAAAATTAGTAATAGTCAATAAGATGTTAACTTAGAGAAGAAGCCGAGTTCAAAAATGAAAACTAAGGTGAGTGGTGAACAAAGATATTTAGATACAGAAAGGTATGTCAGAGTTACTCATAAAGGATAAAAGTTTAGTAAGGAAGGTCAAGTGGGGGAACTCTGTGGATAAAAGGCAACCATGGTGTCTAGATTGTCTGGAACGGTTCTGACTTCAAACACTTGCCTATCAAATCACTTTGTCTTGATTTTTAGTTAAGAAAATATGGTTATTTTCCATGACCTATTCACATCTACAATTCCTAGCAAAATGTCTTTAGCATAGCAAAATCTCAATAATTATTTACACTCATAATTATCTGAATACTGAAATCAGAGAGAGTACATTAAAAAGAAACACAACAAACCATTCTTAAATAGTAAAAACATATTTATCAGTGGTCTTTATCTATTTACTAGTACCAATAAAAAACTAGAATCTGGAAGCTCTGTTTAGCATAGGAAATTGGTGTCATACTCACTTCATAATATCATCAGTGCTGGGAAAGGACAAAGCCATTAATCTGCCAAAATCTGCACCATCCTTGCCAGGTTTGGGGGTTCTGTAGAGTAGTTACCACTGCCAGATCTGACTGCCATAGCTCAGGAAAAGGGTGCAGTCATTTCTCTTAGCATAGAATAATCTTGAGAAGATGTTTAAGGGACCTATGTAATAGTAAGTCAAAGAAAGAGACAATATTATTGGTGGTTTAGACATGGTATGTAATAGCTAACAATTATGGAATGCTTACTATGTTTCCGGAACTGATGCATTATCTTAACTAATCAACAACCCTATAGGGGATGGGTACTGCTATGAACCCCGTTTTACAGGAAATCTTGGTTTAGCAAGGTTAAGGAACTGCTTGAGATAACAAAGGTAGTTAAGAAGCAGGGCTGGAATTTGAACCCTATAGTCTGGTTCTTCAGGGTGTATACATAGTATCTATAACCACAATCCTGTAGGGGCACTTGAACATGCTGGAAAAAAATTTGTTTTCTTTAAAGGGCAAATTAATTTCCTCAAAAGTAATCTCTGGTCCCTTTAACCCATACCAGATGCTTATTTTTATCTCATAGCCTAAAAGTTAGATGGGCACTTAACATGCCAACTTAAAATACTAAACTTTGAATCTTTAAAATGTATAGTATTTTAGAATTTATCATAGTGAAACATGGACAGTCTGTTAGTCCCTAAGACAGTAAAATAAGGATGATAGTGATTGATACTCCATTCTCTTCAGATATTGACATAGAAACAGATGTAAAAAACATATAAACATTGTTTCACGTATTAAAATTATTTGGATCCAAAGGATTGCTTTTAATACCTTAACAAAATAAGTCATTAAAAAAATCAAGTGCCTTTCAGTATTCTTCCAAGTTTCAATAATTGATCTTTTCCATTAAAGAACTTTCAATTAATTATTCCAAATCAACATGTCACCTAAATATTTCCACATAAACTGTAGCTTTCCCCTAACCTATTCCCTTTTACTTATTAGTACTCATTTAAATCTTACTTTGCCACATTTACAGTTCTTTGAAAGTTTCACCTCATATTCACCAGACCATTCACCTCACAATTTTCCTCTTTCTAAATAGGTGAATTTGTTTATTGCTAAATCGATAGATACGCTATTAAAGGTTGGTATCACGATTTTAAAAGACATGATCGCCATCACCAAGACTTACCACAAGGAAATTATCACAAGGTTGGACAAACAGGCTCCAACTCTTAAGGGGAAGTCAGTCAGATCACACAGGGCGGGCAGGGAGGCAAGCGGGGAGGGGGGAGGTCAGAAAAGGCAGTGCTTGATTCAATTCAACATTCACTGCGCCACTTACCAAGCGCCAGAAAAAAAAAAAAAGCCAACGAGCTGGGCGTTATTTCAAGTATGGGGCCCGCAGGTGGGCAAGAGCCTGTGGGCGGGGATCCGGCGCCCAGGAGGGAAGCGGCTGGCTCAGAGACGCTAGCCGGGCGGGGACGCCAAGCGGGTGGGGATGAACACCCAGGGCCGGGCCTCCAGCTCTCGGCACCCGCACACTCGCCAGCCCAGCTGCCCGCACGCAGGCCAGCCAGCCGCTGCCGCTTACCAGTGGCGTCTCGCTGACTCCCTGAGGGCACCTTTCAACGGTTCCCGCTGTCAGAGCACCACCCCGTGGTGGGGTACGTCCAGCCAGCCCGCAGCTCTCGATCCCCGCCGCGCCGCCACTCTCGCGAGAAGCCAGGAAGTCCGCGAAGAGGCGGGGAGCAGGAGCAGGGAGGGGCACTTAACGGTGGCTGCTGGTTCTGCGCCGGATCCAGGAGAGGGGCGGGCGCCATTGTGCTTCGCTGCGGACTGCTTTTCCACAGCCACGGGCCTAGAACTCCAAGGAGGAAGGCGACGGTGCAGGTCGCTGCGAGCGCAACGCGCCCTGGTCAGTGCTGGTTCAGGAGCAGGGGTAATGAGCAGCGGAGCTCATTCTTCTCCGTCCCGGGAGCTAGTTCGGGACCAGGCCGCGAGTGGGGGAGGGGAGGAAACGAAGAGGCCTGTGGACGCGGAGGCCGCTTCCTCTTCGGATAGGATGGAGGAGCTTGGTCCGGGGCCACCGGTTCAAAGAGGGGCATGGCTCAGGCCTCCCCTGCCAGGGCGCCTTTAGTCCGGTAGTAGAGTTTGTGGCGGGTGGAGGGGGCAGATTGTGTGTCTTCCTCAGGGGCGTGTGGCTGGTAAGGGGAAAGGGCCTGAGCCCTCTTTTGACGCGCGGGGCGGCCTCCTCTAGGGCCGCGGTACTGGGGGTCCTCGGAGCCCTGCAGGCAGCGGGTGTCGCGCGTGAGCTCGCCAGTGAGAGCGGGGAGAAGGCGGGCAGGGCTCCGGCTTGGCCAGCCTGGCCTCGAGTCGAAGTGACTTCGGCAGGCCCTTAGATTCGACCAAGATTGGCTTGTTGGTAACGCCAGTTTTTAAATATCGTGACGCCCTGTGAGTTATTTTTGTGTTGTGGCGAACTGTGGGTTTTGCAACTCGAAGTAGATGATTGTATTAAAGATGGACCTGTTGGCCTAAGAAGTAAAAATATGGAAGGCGCCGGCAGTAGGAAACTCCCTCATTTTGGTGAAACTGCGTATTGAGGATGAATGTGTCCACCCACTCACCCCAAAATGCTGCCCTTAGTACTTTCTCCCAAGTACCAAAGTAAATATATTGGAAAAGTATCAGAGTAAAAAGTTCGTCATTATTAATGTTAGATGTGTCAAAACTAAATTTAACGAGTTTTTTCCCCCTATTTTGTAGGATTGATGAGATATTTTTCTGATTAGATGTTATTTTAAATCTCCACGTTTCTGTCCAGAACCAAGAGGTAGTGTTAAAGATGAATTTTTGATTTAAAAATCGAACAATGTACAGTTACTAAAAAGGCACACACGTAGTGTAACTAGATCTTTTTCTTGAGGTAGCAAAAAGTTAATTTGAGAAATGGGGTCAGTATAATATTTTCATTTAACAACTCTACAGCGTTTCAGGAAACAGCACTGGTGTATAAGATAGTGGCACCAGACTCAGAAGACCTGGGTTTGAGTCTTGATTTTTGCCATAATTATTTAAGCTCATAAGATTGTCTCAGAAACATGGCAGTTAATTTCTAGAGAGGATTAAATTTGCTGAGGTGGTGTGTGAAGCAGTCACTGGGGGATATAATACTAGTCTTGGTTTCTTTCCAGTTTCATGCTGGGTCAGGTGTCTTGAATAAGAATTCCTACTTATTCAAGTACAAATGGTTTCTTTTTTAACTGCTATCCTGGGAGAGGGCTTATTTTCCCAGATAAAGGACGAGGATGCCCAGGTATGTTCTACATGAAGGTGTCAGGTAACAAACTTGAACACAGAAGTCATCATCCATGACTCTCCTGTAGCCAGCATTTAGTCTGCTCCATACCCACCTCCCACAACTCTTTATCTGATATATGTTCAAGAATTGCGTACATTTTGACATTGTATTGTAGGAAATTAATTTTATAATGCAAAATCTGTCAAATATCTTAAAACTTTTTTTGGATAATTTGTGATTTGTCATACTCAAATTACAAATTACAGAGAACTTCACGTTACAAGAATGAGCTTGACATGGCATCTGCCCTCCACAACTCACTATTTAGTCATCAGACTAATGAATAAACAACTATTATTATCTTAGTATGACTGTACAGTAGTTCTGTGGGAGCATAGAGGAGGGGTACTTAATCTTGGAAATTTTACAGGATTTATTTATTGCTTGAACTAAGATGTGAAGGATCACTAGGACTTTGATAAACTGTGCAACGGTATCATATTTTGTTTTAGGAATTCATGATTTGTTCCTGTAGCTGAAACATACATTGAATGGTAAGTTAGAGCCTGACGTGAAAGACCTTCTCTACTGTACCAGAAAATTAGTGTCTGGTTGTGGTGGTTCACTCCTGTAATTCCGTCACTTTGGGAGGCCAAGGTGAGAGGATCGCTTAAGGCTGGGAGTTAAGACCAGCCAGGACCACAAAGACCCCATCTTTGCAGATGTAGTGGTGCACACTGCTACTATTAGCTGCTTAGGCTGCTGAGGCAGGACTATCATTTGAGCTCAGGAGTTGGAGACTGCAGTGAGGTATGATAATAGCTTTACTGCACTCCAGCTTGCACCATAGAGCGAGACCCTGTCTCTAAAAAATAAATAAAAATAAAGTTAGTGCTCTATTCTGTGGAATGGAGAGCTATTGTGTTCCTTAACAAAATAAAAATAATTTTTAGATTATCTTTACTGATATATCCTTCTGTTACCACAGATAATTAAGTGCCAGTAATAAAGAACAGTGGAACACGCATGAATGAAATGCAGTGTTGCATTAAACTTCACTTTTAAACAACAAATTAAACTAAGCTAATGAAGCTTTTAACTGTTAAATAAGTGAATCAACTGATCACATTAGAATGATTACAATTTAAAAGGAATCAGATCTTAAGTTCCTACTAAGATTACTCGAATTCACCAAAGCAGAATTCAATTGCAGTCAAAAAAATTATCTTAATATACAGTATTTGCTAATCATAGGATAAGCCAAAAAGTCTGAGGTTGGGGAGGATAAAATTATAATTTGAGAGTTTTAAGGGGTTTAATTTCTTTCTTTCTTTTTTTTAAGACAGGGTCTCACTCTTTTGCCCAGGCTGCTACAGCCCCAGTTTCCCAGACTCAAGCAATTGTCGCACCTCAGCCTACTAGGTAGCTGGGACTACAGGTGTGCAACACCATACCTGACTGATTTTTATATTTTTTATAGAGGCAGGGTTTCACCATGTTGCTCAGGCTAGCCTCCAACTCCTTAGCTCAAGCAGTCCTCCCGCCTCAGCCTCCCAAAGCACTGTGATTACAGGCCTGCTTGTGAGCCACAGCATGCTGGGGTTTAATTTTCGTTAATCTTAATTTTCAACGTTTCTACCCTGGCATGAACTTACATGATCAGAACTCGTTTTTCCTGCCCTCAAATATATTTCTCTGACTCTACCGGTTAGACTAGGTAAGTTGAATACCTGGTTTTAGAATCACCTGCTGCTCTACACCCATTTTTGTCAACAGCTTAAAAAGAAGGCAAGTTTTGAACCTCAAAAGTAGTTATCTTTCCATTGTGATCATTGCACATTAGTGTGATGTTTCACACTTTGTAGAAAGAACCCTAAAGTGGTTTTACTCAGTGAATGAAGATTGAAACTTGATGCTTAGAGGTTAAATTCACTTCAAGGAGAACACTTTGTCTTTTAAAGTGGTGTAGTGTAGACTTAACATCATAGTCATATTTTCTCATGGGATGTTAAACTTTTTTCTAATTTTTTAAGATTTGGGTATATCATATTCCTGTGTTTTAAATATTTGTCAGCTAAAAATCAAGAGAGATGATTTTTTTAAGGCCCAAAATGTGTATACTTTCAAAGTGATTCCCTCATTGACCCACCCTTAGCTTCCATGTCTCCTTGTTTACTATGATTTCCCACTAAGGAAGAAAAATTTTCCCCAGAAGCAGATTTTTTTTTTTAAGAAAAGGATATGCTAAGTATATGTAAATAATGAAATTGTAAGTCTGTGTTTGTATTTCTGGAAGACTCTTGAAATACTACTTTGGGGCTGAGCATGGTGGCTCACTCTTGTACTCCTAGCACTTTGAGAGGCTGAGACAGGCAGATTGCTTGAGCTGAGGAGTTCAAGACCAGCCTGGGAAATACAGTGAAACCCTGTCTCTACTAAAATACAAGAACTAGCTGGGTATGGTGGTGCGTGCCTGTAGTCCAAGGTACTCAGGAGGCTGAGGTGGGATGATCACTTTTGAACCCAAGAGGTCAAGGCTGCAATGAGCCTTGATTGCACCATTGCACTCTGGCCTTTGCAGCAGAACAAGACCTTCTCTCCAATCAATCAGTCAATATTGTATTGGTATTTTGTGTGATTAATCTGGCCTTTGTGCCGTGAGTTTATCATATAGTAGTGGTGTACTTTTAGTAATTCAGAACCTGTAATCTTCCCTAGATATTTAAGATAGTTCCCCAGTTAGACTCAGTTAAAATCAGTTTTCAGAGACTGAGGTCATAAGATAATGGAACGGTAACAGTAGAAAAGGATAAGTTAAGAAGGTTTGCTCTATGGCTGCATAACAAACCACCTCAAAATCTAATGGATTAAAACAACTGTTTACTGTTTTTTACAGTTCTAGGTGCCCGTTGGGCAGTTCTACCCATCTTGCTGGGGCTTACTTGTGTACTAGCATTCAGCTGGAGGATTTCCTGGGCTGGGAGATCCAAGATGGCATCACTCATATTTGGCAGCTGGTGTTAGTTGACATCTAGGCCTTGCTCTGTGTGATCATTTATGACACAGGAGTCTTGGGACAGCATTCCAAGAGAAGCTTATGAGCCTGTTAAAACCTTGCGCATCTTGAAATGTCACAGTGCATTGTCTTAGTCACACAAGACTGGGGTGGGGAAGTGAGATTGTCTCATCCTGGGCAGAGCAGCAACCTTGCATTACAAAGGGGGCTAATACTAGAATGAGGGAAATTTGTAGCAGTATTTTGTAATTTACCAGAGATTCTTTAGACCACTGTAAGAATAGATATCTGGCCGGGCATGGTGGCTCACACCTGTAATCCCAGCACTTTGGGAGGCCAAGGCGGGCAGACCATGAGGTCAAGGGATCCAAACCATCCTGGCCAAAATGGTAAAACCCTGTCTCTATTAAAAATATAAAAATTAGCTGGGCATGGTGGCACGTGCCTGTAGTGCCAGCTACTCGGGAGGCTGAGGCAGGAGAATTGCTTGAACCCAGGAGGCAGAGGTTGCAGTGAGCCAAGATTGCTCCTCTGCATTCCAGCCTGGCGACAGAGCGAGACTCTGCCTTAAAAAAAAAACAAAAACAAAAACAGATATCCTCAAAAACGTCATGCTTGGGATTGCTTTAAAATAATAAAGTAGCTGGTAAAATAGACAAGTTGAATGTTGATAGTGGTTGAAGACTTGATTGGTGCATGGATGCTCGTTATTGGCTGTACCTTTTGTGTATTTTTAAAAATTTTTATGATAAAAAATTTAAGTCATACTCAGGTAATCTGAACTCCATTTTGTGAAGTAATTTTAACTTTATCTTTCACTTAGTCTAGTAAGAAGAGTATAGTATTTACTACTTTGTGGTATGTAGCTGTAAACCAGCAAGTTAGAAAGGGAATTATTCTCCTTAGGACTTCTGTTAATAGAAGTTATTTAAGAAATGTCTTTTCGTTTGGCAAATAATTGTTTACCTCAATTAACAAAGTACATTTAAGAAATTTTTTGAAACCTAAGTATAAAGAAAAAAACACATCAATAATGCCATCACCCAGAGATAACAGTAAAATGATAAAAATGGCTATTTCTTTCCAGTTGTTGAATGCTTGTGCTTATATAAGTAATCCTGTATACGTTTCTTTACCCTGCAATGAATATCCTATATATAAATCTGAATGACTTTGAAAGATGTTTTGCTATGTGTTAAAGAGAAATTTCAAGTAATGAAAAAGCCAACAAAATTTCTACTGAGCTCTTTATATGAAAACCTTTACGCTTAGTGATATTGCTTAATAATAGCTAATATTTGCTGAACACAAGCTGTGTGCCAGGAAAGCTCACACTATACCTGTGAAGTTGATACTGTCATTATCACCATTTTGTAGGTGCGGAAATTAAGCATTAGATTATACCTCGAGTCATACCCAAGCATGCCAAGTAAGGGGCAGACCTTAAAGCTGGCACTCAACTAATACATTTCTACAAATTGAAATTGGCTGATGTGCAGAAATTAGGCAAAGATTAACTTACTTCCTGCCTAGCCTCAGTTTTCTATTTTGGAAAAAAAAAAGTAGGAAGTGAATTTTTTTAGCATATTAAATACAATTTTTTTGAGATTGAGTCTGGCTCTGTTGCCAGGCTGGAGTGCAGTGGCATGATCTGGGCTCACTGCAGCCTCCACCTCTCGGGTTCAAGTGATTCTCCTGCTTCAGCGTCCCAAGTAGCTCGGATTACAGGCTCATCCCACCACACCCAGCTAATTTTTGTACTTTTAGTAGAAATGGGGTCTCTTGACCTCATGATCCACCACCTCAGCCTCCCAAAGTGCTGGGATTACAGGCATAAGCCACTGTGCCCAGCCTGAATACATATTTATTAAAGAATACATTAACATACAGGAAAAGACTTTCAGGTGTGGGAGATAGCATGTGTGTTAATAGGGTTGGGCATTTTATTAGGCTGGTTATTTTATGACTACTATGTGTACTTGACAGATACCTGAACAAGGCCATTATTATAGTAATGGGACACAGTAATCTATAGCATAATGGAAGGGGATACATAACATTTGAGAAAAACTTTCATAAGCAGAATCAAAGAAAAATGTTTGGACATTGTACTGTTTTTAGAAATTCACAGCTTTCCAAATTTGGTAAACTGAAAATCCAAGCTCTACCTGGTTGGCAGCTTGTAGTTGTGGTCAGAGAAAGCTCTAAATAGGGTAATTGGTAGAACTCCTTTACTCCTAACGGGTTCTTCAACTGCCTGAAGTTTTCCGGTTTACTTTTTCATAGTACCCCAAATTGAACTAAAGGTAAGTTGGTGGGAAGAGTGCTAAGGCTGACCATATACATAGAAAGTAAAGTACAAGTAGAAGGCAAGGAGATAGCATATGTATCTGGAAAAAAGTAAATAAATCAGTGTATAGAATTGAAAATTTTACTGTCAGCCACACTGCTTTCCTGTGTTTTCCAAATTTTATTCCCGGCATTCTTCTGGACCTTCTGGGCACCTTAGATTGCTTCTTATTATTTTGAGAAAGGGTCGCACTGTGAGTGCAGTGGCGCTATCTCTATTCACCACAACTTCTACCTCCCTGCCTCAGTTCCGGAGTAGCTGGGATTACAGGCATGTGCCACTATCACCTGGCTAATTATTTTTTTTTTAATTAGAGGTGGTGTTTCACCATGTTGGCCAGGCTGGTCTGCTTATTCTTTTTGAAAAATATTTTTTGTAGAGACAGGGTCTCAATATGTTGCCCAGGCTGGTCTTGAACTCCAGGCTTCAAACAGTCCTGCTGTAGCCTCCCAAAGTGCTGGAAGCCACCACACCGGCCAAACAGCTCATTCTTTTAAAACCAACTAATGTTTGTGTGCTTCCTTGACCACTGCGCTGCTGCCTACTTCCAACCCCCTGAAAGAAAAACAGTAAAACATTTGTTTTTCATCAGTGTTATAAATAATTTCCTCCCTTCTAGTTATTAAGTAAATTCTTTCTGACTTGGGAAATAAGTATTCAGTCGGCCTTTTATCCATTTCCATGACTTTGGGTCCTCACTGATTTATCTTGGAGCCAACATGTCTCTTCCTGTAATTATCTTAATACTAATTTAGTTTGGGGGGATTTTTTTCTAGCTTATTTCCTCCTTCCCCGGTTTTTCAGTTTTACATAGTCTGCTCTTAAACCCATCAGTTTCCTCATTTGTTGACATTGGGACCATCTCTTTGTCTGGTTCTGCCATTTTATCTCTTGGTAATGGGTTGATTTTTTTTTCACTGCATCTTTGTACATCATACAAGTTTTGACTAAATGTTAAACTAAAACCAACAGATTAGAGACTGAGATAAATAATATTTATGCATTGATATGGGCATATTCTACTTCTGTCGGGGCATTAGTTTGATGGATTAAGTTTGTTTTGTCTGTAGTTGAGATGGGTATGAGCTTTATTGCTTTATTTACCTTCAGAATATTCCAGTAGTGGACTGACACTGCCTATTACTTAGTATGAGGCTAAGAATGCTGGAGGAGTTCCCCCTCCCCTCTCCTCCCCTCTCTTGTCTTGCTCTGTCACTTGAGTGCGGTAGCATGATCTTGGCTCACTGCAACCTCTGCCTCCCAGGTTCAAGTGATTCTCCTGCCTCACCCTCCTGAGTAGCTGGGATTACAAGCACACGCCACCACACCCAGCTGATTTTTGTATTCTTAGTAGAGACGCAGTTTCACCATTTTGGCCAGGCTGGTCTTGAACTCTTGGCCTTGTGATCCGCCCGCCTCAGCCTCTCAAAGTGCTGGGATTATAGGTGTGAGTCCGTGCCCGACCGTGGAGGATTTCTGAAGAGTCTAGGCCAATTATTTTACATAATGTCTTCCATTTTGGGTGTCTCATCCTCGTGGTGGTGTTAATACTATGGTTATGGTGTATTTGTTAAAAAGTGCTCTTTTTGCCATTTCCTGTTCCTTGCCTGTATTTTTCAAGCTTCTCTTTATTTAAACACGCTAAGCATAGTTATAATCTGCCCAAAATGCTTGATTTAATGTTTTTGCTACTATGGTTTTTTCTTTTATCTTGTGTCTCAAAGACCTTGTTTGTGGTATCTTATTTCACTGTATACTTATCCCCTGTTTATTATGCTTTAAAAGTTATTTGTAGAAATAATTTGAAAGTTAGCATGAAGGCATTTTCCTCCAGCAAGATTTATGTTGGCTTCTGCCATGTTCCTAGTGGATTGCTAAGTTGGGACCACCTTAAACCAAATTCAGGATTCAAGTTTCCATTTACCAGGCTGGTAGCATTAACCTGGGCTACCAATCTGTACAAGAGCTGATTTACTTCTATTAATAGCTTGACTCTTTTTTTTTCCACCTGAGGTGGAGTCTTGCTCTGTTGCCCAGGCTGGAGTGCAGTGGCACAATCTTGGCTCACTGCAACCTCTGCCTCCCAGGTTCAAGCAGTTTTCCTACCTCAGCCTCCCAAATAGCTGGGATTATAAGCATGAGCCACCCACCCTCCCATGTTTTTTGTATTTTTAGTAGAGATGGGGTTTTGCTATGTTGGCCAGACTGGTCTCAAACTCCTGACCTTGTGATTTACCTGCCTTGGCCTCCCAAAGCACTGGGATTACAGCTGTGAGCCACCAACCCTGGTGTAATAGCTTAACTCCTAATCTCAGGTTGTGGTCCTTTAGAGTCCAGCTTATTGTGAGGAGGTAGCCTGTTAAGATTCCTTACCTTGTTTATGTCCTGGAGCTCTTCAGAGTTTCTTAGGATAACCAGAGGAATGAAATACCTATTTAAAAAGCATTTAATTTTTTTAGTAGCTAAAGCAAGCCCACAGATTTGTAAGATAGACAGACTACATAAATTGTTGAATTGGTGTGAATGTAGGTTTTCTACTCTTGTTGCTTTTGTCAGCTGTTATTAAAATGTCGTAAGGTGAGGGCATACTTAACAGAGTAAAAGTATGTCTTTTTAGGTAAAGTAGCCAGCTACATGTCAGCTTCAGAGAATCGTCATCCAGAAACTTCATCTCAGAAGTCAAAAAGTTCAATAAGTGAAAAATCTCAAATACTAATGATAGGAATTTTTTTGTGGCTTTGTAGTGAATTAAATTCCTTTTGCACTCAATACCAGTTTTGGAGAATGGAAAGTGTAGCCTCTTGTCAGCGCCTCCCCTTCCTCAGTAATAGACTTGTTGATGAGAAACATGAGCATAAAATTCTAGTGGATCTCTCATGACTGGGACTTCAGTGAGGCACGCTGCACTGTCCTATCTGACATTTATAAAACTCAAGTTCAAAGATAGAATTTCAGGATATCAGTTGCAAAAGTTTTACTGAAGCTCAGAGCCCACACCCATGAAATCAGCCATGGTGATAGGTTTCCTATCACCAAACAGGAAGATAGCCTAACTGTCCAGCTGTGAAATGAAATCTGAATTTTAAAAAGTGTGATACAGTGACAGAAGGAAAAGAAAAGACCATTTCATTGATCATTGAGGAAAGATTGTACATGTGAACTCTTTTTGCACTGTTTAAGTCTTGGTTTAAAACATTAACCTTCAAATGTCTCTTTCCACTCGTCTGTTATTTTTGCTTATACCTTTTTCTTTCTTTCTTTCTTTGTTGTTGTTGTTTTTGAGGGAGTCTCTCTGTTGCCCAGCTATTGTGCAGTGGCGCAATCTTAGCTCACTGCAACCTCCACCTCCCGGGTTCAAGTGATTCTTGTGCCTCAGCCTCCTGAGTAGCTGAGATCATAGGCGTGCCACCACACCTGGCTAATTTTTGTATTTTTAGTAGAGACAGGGTTTCACCATGTTGGCCAGGCTGGTCTTGAACTTCTGGCCTCATGTGATCCACCTCAGCCTCCCAAAGTGCTGAGATTACAGTTGTGAGCCACTATGCCCAGGCTGTACCTTTTCCTTTGTAGCACTTAGAACTATTTAAGTTATGTAATTGTGTAGTTTGTTCCCTGTGAGACTACAATTTCTTTACAGGCACCATCTCAGAATGTTTAATGTTGTCCCCCTACCTCATTTCCTTGTTGAGTATTAAGTAATGTGCTTAGTACACGAGTATCCAAAAAACTTGGTTAAATGAATGAATGAACTTGAAAAGATGCCTCATAGAACCTTGTGATTTGATAGAAGTTTCTCAAGGACTGCACATTTTTGCTTTTCACTGTATTTTGTGCTTTTGACCTAGAACTTATGCAACCAAATTATGTAAGTTTTCATGTAACACCTACATTGTCAGAATTCAATCAATTTATGTAGAGGAGTTGCCAAAAATAGTTTCATACAATGTCAAATTATCTCTCTCAGAGGACTCTGCCTCTTTGCCTTCCCCCAAGAGGTTTGTTTTAAGCAGATTTCCTACTAGGTTAGTTTAGTTTTGCAAGTAGGAACTGGGCATAAATGTAGTCAGAATAAACTACAATAGGTATTATTCAGAAATGTAGTTGTCATAGAACTTAATATTGACGCATGTCTTTTAAAACGCATTTTGTCTCCCAAAAATCCTCAGATTGCAAATAACAGTCTCTTTAGTGTTTTCATAGCCATCTTGATAAAATACTACATCTGCTACTTGTTAAATTGTTCATGGACTTTTGCATTGTCAGTGTTTAACCATTAATATTCTTTCTTCTAATGAATGCCTTTAAAAATTTCCAGTTCAGAATTTACCTCTTTTTAATGAAAGATTTTTATATGGATTTATCAAATGCATATATAGTTTATACAAAGCTGATGGTAGAAAGTATAAAAGTTAAGTGACTATATGCTTTATCATCTAAATGAGGCCACTTTTAAGAGAGAGTGTAGGCACTATTAATACTTTTTCTGGTGTAATGAGCATAAATTAGAATTTTTCAGCACATAAACTGGGACTGTTTTGGGCAAATGGGAAAATATGGTCATCCTGCTTCTAAGGAAAAGAGCAGCCCTTTTCCTTGCCCTTTGCCCCATCTCTAGTCCCACTTTGGAAAGGCAGTGCCCCTCTATTTAGCTGACTTAGATACTTTCATTTTTCTAAACAGTGTGCTTATACTGTTATTTCATTATTTTTCATTGTTTTCTACCATTCTTATTTACACTGCTCACTTCCATCTCACAAATTGATTCAGTAGTGTATATTTACATTATTATGCCTATGTAAATATTAAAGAGCTCACCTAATACAATCATGCCTCCTTTCATGAAAGGCTAAGTTTTCCCAAATTAAAAAATTAATTTTTAACATTTTTAAATTAAATTTTTAAAATTGCTTTTTGTTCTGTATACACACAGTTTTTTCCAATTGTACCACCATTCTCTGCCACATGCCAGTGAGATAAGTTTCCATGTGGTGCTTTTTTTTTCTTAGAACTCCTGCCACTTGAGGTCCTGCTCCAGTCTGAACTGTTTGCTTTCTATATACCATCCTCCTTAACTTCCCCTTTATCATTGCTTCTTGGGTTTCTTACCTTGTTTCCTGCCTCACACTCCTATTTTCTAGGACATGCTTTTCATTTAGCTTCCTCTGGTTGTGTTTTTGGTTGTTTGGTTTTGTTGAGACCTTGCATGTCTGAAAACATGTTCTGTTCTCCACTTCAAATATATTTGCTAGATTGAAATCCAAGGCTAAACATTTTTCTCAGTATTAAAAGCATTATTTCATTGTCTTAAGACTTTTGTTGCTGTTAAGTCATTCTGAGTACGTTCTCTTTGTATGTGACCCATTTTTTCCACTCTAGTAGGATCTTCCTGTTATTTCTGGTTTTCTGCAGTTTCAAGATGATATGTTTTGCTTAGTGTTGGTCTTTTTTTCTTTGATCCTCTTATGTAGTCTTGAGCCCTTTGAATTTTGAGATTTGTGTTCTTCGTTTCTAGAAAAATTTATTTATTTGGTGGTTTTCTCTGTATTTCCTTTTCCTGTAACCACAGTCAAATGATAACTCTCTGGATAATTATTTTCATGTTACATTTGCTATTTCTTTTGGTTCTGCTTTCCAGGAGGTTTCTGCAACTTACTCCCAGTCCTTAGGTTGAATTTATTTCAGTGTATCTTATTTTAACAAGTATATGGCATTTTGAATTTCCATAAGCTCTTTATTATGCTCTCTTTGTATTCTCACACATCCTGTTCTTATTTTATGAATGAATGTTATTTGATCCCTGTGAGGATAGAAATAAGCCTCTTTCCCCCAGATTTTCCTCTCCCTGCACCATCTTGAAAGTGTTGTTGTTTTTGTTTATTTTGGTCCTTCTTTCATGTTGGAGACCTTCCTTGATTACATGTTGGTTCTTGATGTTTGTCAGTTAGAGGGAAGCACTAAAAGTCCTAATTAGAAACTCTAGGTGACTAGCAGCTTTTGCTGTAGGATAGAATGGTCTAGTGGAAGGCTAGCTTTTGAAGTGTAAACATTTCAAACGACATTCAGAAATCTTATCACTGGTATTTGGTGACCCAAGAGTAGAAGCCCTTAGTATCTTGACAGCATTGTAGAAACAGGACCTCGAAAGAATCTTTGGGTCTCAATATTATTGAGTATATAAATTTTCTTTTATTCCTTTTACTGACCCATGCCTAAACTCCTGCAGAGATGATTGTACATTGTGTGTGGGAGATTGGGGGGAGGGAAGGGACACGAGTGTTATCTAGTAAATCTTTATTTTCCAGAGTATAAATAGCCTATCTTTAGAGGAATGGAACTGGGGAAGAATCTAAGGTTCTATTGCTCCAGATACAGGTTTTAATTCAACAACTTGCTTTCCAACTACATGCACCCTCCTCCCCCCCACCACTTGTTGTTATAATCTCTCCCACTTGTTGAGGGGGGAGAGGGTGCATGTCAGATAAAATACTGAGAACATAATAAATTTTACCATCTTAACCATGTTTGTATACAATTCAGTATTATTGGATGCATTCATAATGTTGTTCAGATATCACTATCATCTCTGCCCGTAACTCTTCATCTTGTAAAACCAAAATTTCATACTCATTAAATAATAGCTCCCCATCTCCCACCAACCACCAATCTTCTTTCTCTATGATTTGACTACTCTTAACTCTTTATTTTTGATGTATCTTTTCTATGTTTAGATATACAAATACTTACCATTATGTTACAGTTGTCTACAGTATTCAGTACAGTAACATGCTGTATAGGTATGCTGCCTAGAAACAATAGGTTATACCATATAGCCCATGCATATTAGACTGTACCATCTAGGCTTGTGTATATACACTGCTAATGTTCGCACAGTGACAAAATCACCTAAAGATGCATTGCTTAGAATATATTCCCATTCTTGAGTGATGCATGACTATACATACAATGCAGTATTATTCAGCCATAAAAAGGAAGGACATTCTAGCATGTGGTATAGATGAACTTTGAGGATATTAGGATAAGTAAAATAAGACAATCATGAAAAGACAAATGTTGTACGATTCCACTTATATGAAATAGAGTCAGAGGCTTTGTAAGTCTTTGCCTCAGAAAATTTTAAAAGCTTTTAAGTTTATAATAGTAATGTCGTTATAGCCCCAAATGGAAACAGTCTAGTGTACATTCATGGTAGAATGGGAAAATAAGTTGTGTGCATTCATATACTGGAATGCAATGTACAGAAATTAGAGTGAACTTAAAACTGCATGCAACAACACTGATGAATCTCACAAATAGAACGTTGAGCAAGTGAAGCTGGACACAATAGTATATGATTCCATTTATATATAGTTAGTCATAGGTAATTGTTGTGGGTTTAGAAATGTTTAGTGATGAAAACTTGGAAATTATTAATCTTTAAAGTGGAAAGCACTCAATTCTACAAAATAAATTTAACATTTTGAGTTTTTTTCCTGAGAAGTTTTATTCATTTTATTTGCGTAATTAGAATCATACTGCGTGTGTAGTTTTGTAGATTGACCTTTTCACTTAAAATGTCACTTTCCAGTAGTACCATAAACAATCTTTGAAAACATTTTGAGAAATACTTTATTAGCTCTGTGATCATGTGCAAATTACTTAATCTCTCAGTGCTTGTTTTCTTATTTATAAAGTGGAGATAATATAGTACCTGTCTCACGGGGTTGGTCTGGAGATTCAGTGAACTAACATAATCAGAAGGTCCTTATTCCCAGATCTTGCCATACAATACTTGATAAATATCAGCTATTGCTATTATTTTTGTTATAATTAAGAGGTCCTATGAGTGGTAAATTAAAAGTTCATCATTTTTTCCTTTTAACTTGTGTTTATTGAGTACCTGTTGTACCCCAGGCAGTGATTTTTAAATACTTTAAATGATTCTGACCTAGAAATTCACTGTTGAGACAGGGAAATAGAAGGGTAAACAAATTACAATGCAAAGTAGCATGAAAGGTATGTACAAAGTGTAAACATACAGAGAAGAAAGCTACTTGTGTTTAAACTGATGACCAAGAATTGGGTGGGGAATGTATAGACTTTCCAGGCACATACAAAGGTTTGTGAGAGGTATGCAGATAGTATAACAGGTATGAGCATTGAACCCTAAAAATGGAGAATACCAAGAGAGTCAAGGACAAATCATGTAGAATATGTAATAGAAAAAATTAAGTAAGGGAAAGAGCCCAGATTTTGGAAAAAGCAGACCTCAGAATTCTTCATGCCACTTTTACCATGTTTGTTTGCTTCCTTTTATGGATGGTGGGAAACCTTTGATGAACTGCTTTGCATAAGAGAGGTGGTGATCGTTTCACAATTTACTTTGCCAGATATGGTTAATTTGCCTGGTTAAATTTTTATTTGAGCTGATGATTAGGGAGGATTAAGCATTAAAGGCTTTCATGTTTTCCCAAAGGCAATTAATGAAAATTTGCATTTCACAGAAAAATCTTTAAGAATGGAGTCTAAACCTTCAAGGATTCCAAGAAGAATTTCTGTTCAACCCTCCAGCTCCTTAAGTGCTAGGATGATGTCTGGAAGCAGAGGAAGTAGTTTAAATGATACCTATCACTCAAGAGACTCTTCATTTAGATTGGATTCTGAATATCAGGTAACATTTTCATTTGGAATGTATGTAAACAGCCTTTTTCAAAATCCCTAGGACCACTTTTGGGGGATTTAAAAAATGTAGTAGCTGGATCTGAGGCATCCTCTAATCAAAACCAATATATCTGTAGCAAAATGGATAACATTTTCCAAACTTTTTGGACTTCAGAATGATGGATAGCAGATTGTAACCTCATATGAAAACATACTTTAGGGCTGGGCATGGTGGTTCACACCTGTAATCCTAGCACCTTGGGAGGCTGATACAGGTGGGTCACTTGAGGTCAGGAGTTCGAGACCAGCCTGGCCAACATGGTGAAGTCCCATCTCTACTAAAAATACAAAAAAATTAGCTGGGCTTGGTGGCACATGCTTGTAATCCCACCTACTTGGGAGACTGAGGTGGGAGGAATGCTTGAACCCAGGAGGTGGAAGTAGCAGTGAGCCGATATCGTGAGACTCTACTCCAGCCTGGATGACAAAGTGAGACACTGTCTAAAAAAAGAAAAAAAAATGCTTTCCAAAGACTTGGAAAACTTTACCCATAAAAACATAAGTATCAATTTAAGTATAAATTTAAACTTGTCAGTCAATGTGACTGGCTTTGTCAGAGGAACAAAAACTGTATCCTTTTCCTTGAAGAGCATACTTACTCATCTGACTTTTCTCAGCGTATACACAAAGCAGTGTGGAATAACAAATGTTAAGTGTTTTTCTTTGATAATACAACTTCTAAATATTTTGCTGTGAGTGATTTTTAAATTAACAGGTTATCTTCTTATGAAGGGGCTAAAAATCTTTTACATGAATTTTTAAATTTTATTTTTATGGTGAGTAATGAGTTTGTATTGATGTGTCCATCTACACTTGGGTAGCTAGTTTTCCTTGGGACCACAGGCTTTCTGTTTTGTTTTGTTTTGTTTTGTTTGAAACAGGGTCTTGCTGTGTTGCCCAAGCTGGTCTCAAACTCTGGCTCAGATGATCCTTTCACCTCAGTCTCCTTAGTAGCTAAGATTATAGGCATACAACCCCCATGCCTGACTAGTTCTTTGGCTTTTGAAATGGCTTATCATTGTAACAAATTTAAGCTCCTTACATTTTTGGCTGAACATTATAATTAATAAAAGTCTGATTTTGAGGTACTCCAAAAGCATCCTTTGAAAATTTGTTTAAGTATTTATATATTTATGTGATCTGATATATGACACAGTCTCAAAAATATTCATACACAGTAGTAAGCATTCTGTAAAACATTCAGAGCAAGACTGAAGTTAAAAAACAAACAAACTAAAATGCCCATATCTACTACCCACTTCTTAATTGACTTTATATGAACTGTTTACCTGGTCTCTATTTTATTTTAAACTCTAGCTCAATGGAACCTGGTCTCATTTTAAATGTCAATTGATACTGTACTTTTTCTGTTGCTAGACAAGTTTATGCTTGTCTAGAATCATATATTTTGCTTTCTGTAGCAATGTCGTGGTGACATATAAAGGGCACAGAATTATGTTTTCCCTTATCTTCGTAAAATTTTGTCTACTCGTTTTTGTCTAATTCTAAGTATATGTATAGATTACTAATGAGGAACACAAACTTTGAAACCAGACTATACTGCCTAGAGAGGAGGAGTCCTGTTTCATGACTCACTAGCTATTGACCTCTTTTTCTGTTAAATTGTTTTTGATTTGTTTGTTTGTTTGAGACAGGATCTCACTCTGTTATCCAGACTGGAGTGAGTGGTGCAATCACAGCTCACTGTAGCCTGGCAAGTGATCTTCTCATCTTAGCCTCTCCCCTAGTAGCTGGAACTGCAGGCACATACCACGATGCCCAGCTGATTTTTGTGTTTTTGTGAAGAGATGGGGTTTCACCATATTGCCCAGGCGGGTCTCACACTCTTGGGCTCAACCAGTCTGCCCACCTTCCCTCCCGAAGTACTAGGATTACAGGTGTGTGAGCCACCGCACCCAGTTGACATCTATTTGTCTTAGTATCACCTTATCCAGTTGTTACAGTTACATGGCTTAATGCTGTATGTTTATACTGCCTGGCATATGATAAACACTATATACATATTAGCTACTGCTGCATTTCTTTTTTATAATTGTTACAATAATTATTATAATAGTGTAGGTGTTAAAATCTTGAATATATTCAGTAAATTTATTGACATTCTCCTTAAGATATGACTATTTTCAAACTGTTTTTCTAACTTCGTCGTAGGTTATTCAAAAACTCCATTTCTTACCATGTTAAACAAATAGCAGCATTTAAAAAAAAATTTTTAAATGTTGTTCCAATGACTTCAAAATGACCCCACCTAAATGGTGGTTGTAGTAACATATTAGTGTTGATTTCATTCTGTTCCAAAATTTTATTTAAATACCAAAGTAAAATACAAAAATATCTTGCAGACATCCAAAAACCGAATCAAATAGAATTTTTAAATCTTTATTGATTCTTAAGATAAATTATTTTTATAAATTTTAGGAATTTTTCTTAATGCTTTTTAGTTGCTTTAAATTGCTTACAGTCAGTTTTTTTTGTTTTTTTTGTTTTGTTTTGTTTGAGATGGAGTCTTACTCTGTTGCCCAGGCTGGAGTGCAGTTGCACAATCTCGGCTCACTGCAACCTCCGCCTCCTGGGTTCAAGAGATTCTCCTGCCTCAGCCTCCCAAGTACCTGGAATTACAGGCACCCACCACCACGCCCAGCTAATTTTTGTGTTTTTAGTAGAGACGGGTTTCACCGTCTTGGCCAGGCTGGTCTCAAACTCCTGATCTCATGATCACCCACTTCGGCCTCCCAAAGTGCTGGGATTACGGGCATGAGCCACTGCGCCTGGCCACAATCAGTTTTTAAACTTTTTTTTTATTTATAATGGTATGAGAGTAGTTTCAACCATAAATCAACCATTTTTAGCCTCTTTTGCTTTTTTAGTTTTGATTTAGAAATTGGAACTTTTGTGTTCTTGAACAAAGTGTCTTTTTTTTTTTTTTTTTTTTTTAAGGAAACGGGGTCTTGCCCCATCACCCAGCTTGGAGTATAGTTGGGCAATCATGACTCAGTGCAACCGCAACTCCCTGGGCACAAATAATCCTCCTGCCTCAGCCTCCTGAGTATTTGGGACTACAGACATACCCCACCCCCCACACCTGGCTAATTTAAAAAAATTTTTTTTTTTTTTTTTTAAAGAGATGAGATCTTGCTGTGTTGCCCAGGCTGGATTCAAACTCCTGGCCTCCAGCAATTCTCTCACCTCAGCCTTCCAAAGTGATGGAATTACAGACGTGAGCCATCATGCCTGGCCAATATTTTATTTACCTGTTCTTTCTTATGTAAAATGGTGATAATGATAGTGGTTTCTTCATACAGCCACTGTTGTTCATCTTATTGTTAAGAAAGAAAGAATACATGTGCCTAGAACATACTATAGGGGTTCAGATGTTACCAATTATAATTATTTATAATTGTTACTTTTACTGTTACCATTATTATTTCCTGGCTTTACATTGGTTTAAGTAGATAATATCTTTAGGGGATAGTATGATGTTATCCAAATATTAAATTATGTATAGTATGTTCGGTTTTATTTAGCATTATTACGATTACTCTGTCAAAGGGAGCATTTTAAAATTTTTGAGTTTTTGAAACAGGGTCTCACACTGTCACCCAGGTTGTAGTGTGATGGCATGATCTCAGCTCACTGAAGTCTCCACTTCCTGGGTTCAAGCAGTCTTCCCACCTCAGTCTTCTGAGTAGCTTGAGAATACAGGTGTGCACACCACACTGCATGGATTTTTAAATTTTTTGTACATGTGAGGTCTCACTATATTGCCCAGGCTAGTCTCGAACTTAAGAGCTCAAGCCGTCTTCCTGCCTCAGCCTCCTGAAGTGCTGGGATTACAGGCATGAGCTAACACACCTGGCCAGAGGGAACATTAAAAAAAAAAATTACTGAAGCTACTCACAACTCTCAGAGACATAAAACTTCGTTATGTCAGGCACTTGGTAAATCTGAAGCTTCTGAAGTCCATAACATAACAATTTCAGTTATGTTATGGACTTAATAGTGTGGGAATACCTTACATAGTGCTTGACATTTTATAGAACATTTTTTACTTCTCTATTTTTAATTAAGACAGATATTTGTGTCAATTCATTGATAAGGTTCTGAAATCTAGAAATATAAGTGGTTTCTTTCAGTTACATGATTATTATGTAATATACTTGAGCTTAAGAATCCCAAGACTCTGGATAGCATTGTTTCTTTGGGAAAATGTAGATTCTAAGTTCCGAATGGTTGATTTCCTAAATATCTTTTGGTTCTCAGCCATTTGTAAGGTGGGCTTCATCTGTTTATTTATCTTGCTGTTATTTCTGTTATCCCATCTTTAAATTTTTATTACAATTTGAATGATTGAAAACTATGATCATCTTCTTTAGTAACAGTAAGCAGAATTAACATTTAAAAAAATTAATTTGTATAATTTGTATTGTTAAAAGTAAAAACTTGTGTTATTCGTGAATATGTAATTTTTTGTGTTGTTTTGATAATATTTTTCTGTAACTTTAAGGAAACACTAATCTGTTTAGTGTTCTGACTATTCTTCTTTGTTGAGAGGTTGATTACTTTTAATATGAAATAATTTTAAAAGACTTTTTAAAGTAATTGATACCTTTTTTTTAGTTTGTAGATAACTGCTATAGAGATCAGTACCATTGCATATTTTGCATAGTATAGAACCAGTGGTCATTAATTTTCAAAAACTCGACCTTATACAAGTGTAGCTTTCAAGGAGATAAATTTATCGATGCATATACAATTAAGAAAATGAAAACAGTTTAAAATAGGATAAGGAAAAATACAAATAGAATACTGAGAGTAATAAATAAAATACAGAGAATGGGTCAGGATTGTAACATTGATAGGCATTACATAAACCCTGAAGCATTTTTAAGTAAAACTTGAACTTTTATTTTGGATATCAAGAAGATCACAGGAAAACACAACTAGCTCTATAATGGGCATTGCATATAAAGAAAAGAGGCCAGGCATGGTGGCTCATTCCTGTAATCTCAGCCCTTTGGGAGGCCAAGGTGGGAGGATCACTTGAGGCCAGGAGTTTGAGACCAGCCTGGGTGACCCTTCTCTACAAAAAAAAAAAAAAAAAAAAAAAAAAAGCCCGGCAAAGTATTACACGTCTATTCCCAGCAAAGAAGGAGGCTGAGACAAGAAGATTGCTTGAGCCCAGGAGGTTGAGATTGCAGGGACCCTTGATCATGGAATTGCACTCCAGCCTGAGTGACAGAATAAGACCCTGTCTCAAAAAGTAAAAGATTTACCATTCCTCAGAGGAAACACAAAGCTTGTCAATTTGGTCTGAAAGTGTACAGTGGAGTGATAGGAGTTTCTTCTACATTGGTGTGAAGATGGGTACTCTCCATCATATGAATATTTAAAACAAGGAAGAGCTGAAAGTCTTAGGTTGTTGCTCATGGCTAAGGTAATTTTGGTTTGGAAATTTTTCAAAGCAGGATTTATTTACTTCACAGTCAAGGCATTAACTCATGGAAATAAGGAGCCCAGGAAAAGAATGTCATTCTGGGCTTGTTTCTGTCATTCTGGGCTTGTTTCTGTTCCTGTGCATTACATGATTTTTAATGTTTAATCATTTGCCAGTGGATAACCTTAATGTAAATTTGCAAGTGTCTTTAAAGTTCTTTTTTAAGAAATGGCTTTATTAAGTTATAATTTCACATACCATAGAATTTGCCCATTTAAAGTTGGATAGTCTTTAGTATATTCACAGAGCTGCACAACCATTATGGTTATCACTGTACTACTCCTCTAGTCCCCCTTCGCCTACCAGTGCAAAGCAGCTGTTAATCTACTTTATGTCTGTGGATTTCTCTGTTTTGGATTTTCAGATACGTGAGTCAAAACATGTACTTTGTTAGTAGCTTCTTTGACTTAGCATATTTTCAGTGTTCATCTGTGTTGTAGCATATATCAGTACTTTATTCTTTTTTGTGGCAGAATACTATTTCATTGTATGGATATGCCATATTTTGTTTATCCATTCATTTTCTGATGAACATTTGGGTTGTTTCTACCTTCTGGCTATTATGAATACTGCTGCTATAGACATTCATATGCAAGTGTCTATGTGGATTTGTGTTTTCACTTGTGTTTGATATGTACTAAGAATACAGCTGGGCATGGTGGCTTATGCCTGGAATCCTATCACTTTGGGAGACCAGGATGGCAGGAGTATTTAAGGCCGGGAATTCAAGACCAGCCAAGGCAACATAGTGATACCCCATCTCTACAAAAAATTTAAAAAACTAGCCTGCTATGTTGGTGCATACCTGTAATCCTAACTTTTTGGGAGGCTGAGGTGGGAGGATCCCTTAAGCTCAGAAGGTTGAGACTTCAGTAAGCTATGTTGGCACCACTTCACTGCTTGGCCCATAGAGTGAGACCCTGTCTCATAAAAGAAAGGAATGAAATTGCTGAGTCATGTGTAACTGCTGTGTTCAATCATTTGAGGAACTGCCATACTGTTTTCAAGCTGGCTAGATCATTTTACATTCCCATTTGTGTATATGAAGATTCCAGTCTCTCTACATCCTCAACAACACCTGTGTTACTTTCTGATTCTAGCCATCCTAATGGGTATGAAGTGGTATGTATCTCATTTTGGTTTTGATTTGGATTTCCTTGATGACTAATGATGTTGGACATCTTTTCATGTGCTAATTGGCCATTTACTGTACATTTTTGAAAAATGCCTATTTATGGTAGCTCCTTTGTTCATTTTAAAATATAGTTGTCTTACTACTGAGTTGTAAGTGTTCTTTACATATTCTAGATACAAGTTCCTTGTTGGATACGTGATTTGCAAATATTTTCTCATTAAGGTTTTTATTTTATTGGATTGTTTTCAGGGCATTTGTGTTGGGAAAATATTTTTAAACCTTAGAAATAATTTTCTGAAAGCATATGTTGATTTATACAATAGTAATAGTAAATTTCATTGACTATACTTCTAGTCAGCCTCTTGTTGTAAAGGTGGTATGAATAACTGTTATGAAGGTATATAGAAATAAAATGAAAACTGAATGCCTGCTAGTTATATATTTTCTTTCCATTGTACACAGAGCATCTATAGTTATTAAGTCTCCAAGCTGTCTTACTGATGATTTCTCAGACATACAGTATAGTATTTCAGCTCCTTTGGTTGGGCTAGATAGCCCTCCACCTCTTCCCTTATTTTTTGCGTTATAATTCACATACCATAGAATTCACCATATCACAGATGGCCTTTTGAATTGGAAATCACTGATGAAAAGTATTTACTCTGGGAGCCAAATCTGGGTAGAGACTGGAAGGTTAATGAAAAATAAAACTCTGTGAAACTCCAGTGTAAATTTAATTACTTCCATCTAGTTGCATGTGAGTACTGATAGTTGGGAGGCAAGAAATGCCAAAAAAAAAAAAAAAAAAGATTAATTGGTTTTTATAAAAAAATACTTTTTTACATAAAAAAGTTTGTATGCATCGATACCAAGAAAGTGAAAGACAGTCTGTAGAATGAGAGAAAATATTTGCAAAGCATATATCTTATTGGATACTGGGATTTATATCCAGAATATATGAAGAATTCTTACCTCTAGCAATAAAAGATAACCCAATTTCACATGGGCAAAGGACTTTAATAAACATTTTTCCCAAAGATACATTAATGGCTGGTGAGCACGTGAAAAAAAAAATTAGTCATTAGGGAAATACAAGTCAGAACTACAATGAGATACTTAACACCCACTAGCATAGCTAAAAGAAAAAGGATGGACAGTCTTGGTGCAGTGACTCAGGCCTGTAATCCCAGGGAGACCAATTTTGGGAGGCCAATCCGGGAGGATTGCTTAAACCCGGGAATTTGAGACCAGCCTGTGTAACATAATGAGGCCCAGTCTCTACAAAGAAATAATTTAAAAATTAGCTGTTCATGGTGGCCCATGCCTGTAGTCTCAGCTACTCTGGTGGCTGAGGTGGAAGGATTGCTTGAGCCTAGGAAGTCAAGGCCACAGTCACCCGTGATTGCATCACTGCACTCCAGCCTGGGCAACAGAGCTGAGACCCTGTCTCAAAACAAAACAAAACAAAAAACACAAAACAAAAAGATGGACAATCACAAGTGTTGGTGAGTGGTGGAGAAATTGGAACCTTCATACATTGTCAATGGGATTGTAAAATGGTACAGCTGTCACAGGATCCTTGGAGTGTTAATTTTCCAGCTGGAAGCCTCTGTGGCTGGTGGTGCCTTTGTCCGAGTTTTGCTCGGGCCTGCTGGGCTTATTCTGCCTACTTGGCCTGGCAGGCTTTGCTTGAGTCATCCTGTTGGCTCAGATCCCATGCCTGCCAAGGGTGAGCCAGACACAGATCGGGCGAGGGGTATGTGACCAAGTGAGCTCAGGATCCGGCCACTGCCTACAGCCAGGCATGCTGGGTGCAATGGGGTGGGCAGCTCTGGGCACTGGCACCATATGAGGCTGTGAGTGAACCAGGAGTAGCACAGGCAGCTTCTACTGTGGGTACCAAGCAACATGGTGGCACCCAGAAGCTTGGAGACACTAGGAATCACAGAGCCCCAAAGAGGTTGTCACAGGCCTGGTTTGTGGAGCCCCTAGGTCTGGGCTCCTGGAAGGATTAGAGCTCTTCCACGGTGAGCGGAGGTAGGGAGGGATGTTTTCAGCACTGTTTGTGTTACATTTCTCCGAGTCCCACCATTTGACACGTCCCAAATTCTTGTCCCGTGTCCATAAAGAATGAGGTATGCAGACAGTTGGAGGGTGAGCAAGGTGAAGAGGTGCTTTATTGAGCAGTAGTGCAGCTCCCAGGAGACCCGAAGTGGGTAGCTGCTTTCCTCAGGCAGGTCAGCCCAGTGAGTATGTAGCTCTCAGCAGAGAGGAGACCAGGCAGGAGTGGGTAGCTTCTGTCCGTAGGCAAGTTGGCCTGACATCTAGCTGAGTTTGAGATTTTTATGGGCTTCAGAGGGAAGGAAGTGCATGCTGATTCATCCATGGGTGGGCCTGGAATAAGTACCATAAGTTCTCACTCTGGACTGTGGAACTGGCAGCCCAGCCTCCAGGCTTCAGGCAATCCCTGGCTTGAAGGTGGGGTTTCACTGGGGACCTGCACCTTTCTACCCAAGAGCATGTCTGCCTCCTGCTGCTGTTGGTGGCACCCAGGCTGTTTGTGCTAAGGGATGCCTCCAGGCCCATGTCAGGCTGTCCTCAGTGCCCCCTTGGCCTCCCTCTGTGCTTCTTGGTGCCTAAAGTCCAGAGGGGGCAAAGGTACCAGGGGGCTGGTGTGTTGGCATCATCCCGAGCATACAAATACACAGCTGGGTCGTGACATCGTCCAAGCTTGACCAAAACTTTGCTCCGAGCAGGAGCTTGAGGGGAATGGGAGGTTTCCCAGGCTCCTGAGAGCACAGGGATACCCAGGTCTGCAGCCACGTCTGGGCCTGGGAGCACGGGGCTCCCACCGTACCAACTTGGAAGTGGTTGGGGTTCCCACCTCTTGCTGGCTCCATGGAGCACACAGACCCTGCCATGCCTCCCCTGCTGCGGCCGGTGTCTTTGTTTTAGGCACTCCAGACGGGCCGCTGCTGCCATCACAGCTATTAGCATCAACCTATAGTTCGAAAAATAGTAATTCCCTAAAATATTAAACATCAAGTTACTACATGATCTATAAGTTACACCCAAGAGTATTGAAAACATATATCCACACAAAAGTTTACAGTTTATAGCAGCATTATTTATAATAGCCAAAACGCAAAAACAATCCCCAAACTACTTGTTTAAACAATTCATTATGCCCAAGGTAGTGTACTTTGAAGACAGACTTACTCCTTGATTTCATTTGGCCTATAGTTCTAGACAACAGAAGAGATAATATATGGTTAAATGAATCTAACACTTTATTTAATTGTTCAAAGAATTCAGAGGGAAAAAAACTAATTGTTTCAGACTGAGGATATTTGAACAAAAAGGGACAAAATTGGATTGTAGGAACCAGGAAAAGTTTGATTTTGAACTTAAGCCAATAGCAAAACTAGCCAAAACCTTCCTCCTATATACTAACATTACTTATACTGATATGTATACCTGTATACTGATATTAACAAACATTTTTTTTGTCTCAGATATAGCCATACAATCTACATGTTGTGTCGTGAGTCACGAAAATTGTTTAATGAACAGTGAGTGTCTGTAAGCCTTTGGGTACTTGCATTTAAGAATCAAAAATGAGATTCATTATCTAAATTTGTTCTCCTATAGTTGGTATTTTTAATGAATGGCATAGTCCTTTATCTCACCAGTAGACAGTACCAAAAAACTGTTTTTTCTTTATTTCTCACATTGTCCCTAAATCTGATGAATTTTTACCTTTTATAATTAAGCTGTCTATTCCCATTACTTATTTCACACCGACTTAATTTCTTGCTATTCTAGTGACTTCCTAATTGGTTTCTTTCTGTTAATTTCATCTATTTCATCTTCCACATGCCTCTAAAAGTCTTTCTGTATAGTAGTAGACATGATGTATTCCCCCTTTGTTAGTTCCCAAAATCATGTTTTCAGAAGTGCTATTCAGTAGGTTTATGCAGTGTGTCCAAAATGAGAAAAATAGCAAGTTATGGAGTTTGTTCAAGTACAAATGCATCTAATTTAAAATACTCATTTTGAATTATCCTTCAAGTTTTAGGAGTATATTAAAATGCCTTTTTAAAAATTGGAGACAGGATTAGGTATTAGTTGCTATTTTAGATTTCCTACTGATCAAAGGTGACAGTTCTTTTTAAATTTTAAATTAAAACATTTTTATTTTGGTATCTGAAATCCAGAGATTTTAGAACCACTGGCCTGTAGGGTAAGGTCCCTGATACCTTGATGATAATGGCACATGAAATGGTTTGATTCTGAAATATCAGATTAATTTCATTTCTTGTGCTAGCTCCAGTTTATTGATTAGGTGTCTGTAATATTAGGTACAGAAGGCTTGTGAGGCTAAGTTTGTGCTAAGCTGAAAAATGCGATATTCAATTTACAAAATATTCTCTAGGCGCAAAGGATGGGCGAAATCCTGAGATAGCCCATTCCCAACTTTTTAGCTTCACACCTTTTACTTTATTTTCAAAGTTCCTTCTCCAATGTTAACATGAACTAATACGTCCCCTGAATGCATGCGGTATGTTTCTTATAATTGAAGCATAATTGTCTGGGTGCATTGGCTTATGCCTGTAATCCCAGCACTTTGGGAGGCTGGCGCAGGAGGATCACCTGAGCCAAGGAGTTCAAGCTTGAGCAACATAGTGGGACCCCCATCTCTACAAAAAATAAATTTAAAAAATTAATAATTTAAGTATGATAGAAGATCAAGTATAAATAGTAATGTCTTAGAAGAAAGCCAGGCCAGGTGTGGTGGCTCACACCTGTAATCCTAGCATTTTGAGATGCTTGCTAAAGCAGGAGTATTGCTTGAGGCCAGGAATTTAAGCAGCTTGGCAACATAGTGAGACTCTGTCTCTACACAATAAAAATTAGCCAGCCATGATGGCATGTGCCTGTGGTCGCAGCTACTCTGGAGGCTGAGGTGGGAGGATCAAGGCAGCAGTGAACTGTGATTGCACCACTGCACTCCAGCCTGGGCAAGAGTGAGACCTGTCTCAAAAAGACAAAACCAAAACTATCTGGTGGCAAAATGGCTTATACATCTTTTTATGTTGTCTATTTGTAATGTCTTTTTTCATTTACCTACCCTGTGAATTTCAGTTACCACCTTCTGTGACTCTTCTCTTGCATCCTTCAAGCATAGGCTCTTTCTGTAAAACTTTCACTGTATCTACTATTATAGTACTTATTTATATTATAATTATTTATTTACTTATCTGTTAGCTGTACTTTAGAACTTTGATGGAGCACATTATTTGGGCTCTTGTGTTTCTCATGTGAATTTTAGATTAATGTAGACTGAAATTATGGCCCGTCGTGCATTCCATTTTAACTCTTTTGTTAAACAGAAGAACACTTAAAATAACTTGGTTTCATTTTAATATTGTTTTGTATAATAAGCTGTTTGCCACATACTTAACCCATGGTAACATGCTTTAAAAAATTGTTTTTCTTTTATATCCAGAAAAATTACTTTTGTTTTAGAGGTCCTTACTATATCTGAGCCATTTAGATTATATGCCAAATGTATCTTTCTTTGTCTGTCTGTGTCCTGTCTGTGTGTATTTGTCCCATTAAGTACTTTGCCATGATGGAAACAATTTTGTAAAAAGAATAGTACAATTTCAATAATTGTGGTTGAAATATGTTGTCATTTAAACCTAAATATTTAAGGAGACAAACTAATCCTTTTCTAGTGCATTGTAGTAAGTGAACTTAACCAATTAAAGAATTGGAGAGAAGTAAAATAGTTTGAATATTATCAGTGATATTTGTGTTATGAGCTTTATTTTGTATACATAAATGTTAAAAGAGAAAACCATGAGCCAAGTTTTAAAATATGTACATGTTTTAGTTGTTGATTGACTGATGAAGAAATTTCTGATGTTAGGATTTTTTTTGTTTTTTAGCATACCCTTATTAGTGTTGTATGACTGTATTCTGGAGACTAGACATCAGAACAAGGATAAATTTGTTGTTAGTTGAAAAATCTGATTTTCATAGTAGGGTAATTCACAGTCTCTTTATAGTTTAGTGTTCTATCTACCTCTAAGAGGAAACAGGGTTTCTCAAAAGATTGAAATATGAAACAAGTGCAAAAAGGATTCCATTTTCAAAAAGAAAAAAAAAACTTGAAATATTAAACCAGGAAAAATAATGACAGTTTTTGGTCTTCAGTGTTTCATAACCAAGTGTTTCTATGTAGTTAAAAAGAGAACTTACTCTAAATCAGATTGAGAGCCCAGCAAAGTACAATTATAGTGTATAGTAAATGGACAAGTGGGTAAAATGAACAAAGACTAAAGAAGAGCTACATAATAGAGGCTGGGCGTGGTGGCTCACATCTGTAATCCCAGCACTTTGGGAGGCAGAGGCGGGCAGATCATGAAGTCAGGAGTTTGTGATCGGTCTGACCAACATGATGAAACCCTGTCTCTACTAAAAATACAAAAGTTAGCCTGGCGTGGTGGCATGCACCTGTAATCCCAGCTACTCAGGAGGGTGAGGCAGGAGAATTGCTTGAACCTGGGAGGTAGAGGTTGCAATGAGCCAAGATTGTGCCACTGCACTCCAGGGCTGGGCAACAGAGTGAGACTCCGTCTCAAAAAAGAAACAACGAACTACACGGTAGAAAAATTGACGTTTATGGGAATTTATTAGAGGATTGTGGGTTAAATTTAATACTGAATGCAGCCTTGTGTTGTTTAAAAAATTTTTTTGAACTTACAGTCTACATCAGCATCAGCATCTGCATCACCATTTCAATCTACATGGTATAGTGAATCTGAGATAACTCAGGGAGCACGCTCAAGATCGCAGAACCAGCAACGGGATCATGATTCAAAAAGACCTAAACTTTCTTGTACAAACTGTACTACCTCAGCTGGGAGAAATGTTGGAAATGGTTTAAATGCAGTATCAGGTAAGAATTAAGTTTCTGTAGGTATTTTAAGCCGGTTTTTTCCCCAGGTATAACACAGTTGTTCTTAGTTTCGGAATGAAGACAGTAGATTTTATATGAAGACAGTGGCTCAGAAATGTAGTGGAATTTCCAAAATCTTTCTTTAAATTAGTGCTAGAACTGCTATTAACTCTTCTGCATTTTTTCTTGTATATTTGATATAGATGTCCTACATAAAACGGGATATTAGTAGATTTTAATTAGAATAGCTGGTGTTACATGGTAATCAAATTGGTAAATGTGTATATTCTTTTGGTTATTATATTGTTATAGGGAAAGCTAAATCTACTGATACGTGTTTAAAATATTACTTAAGCTTGTCTTATGTAAATGATAAACATTGTAGTATCTAATATTTTCAGAAAATATGGAAACTCTGCTGGTCATGGTGGCTCACACCTGTAGTCCCAGCACTTTGAAAGGCTAAGGCAGAATGATCGCTTGAGGCCAGGAGTTTGAGGCCAGCCTAGACGACATAATGAGACCCTGTTTCTACCAAAAAAATAAAGAATAAGCTGGACATGGTGATGCATGCCTGTAGTTCCCAGCCACTTCAGAGGCTGGGCCTGGAGGATCACTTGGTCCCAGCAGTTTGAGGTTACATTGAGCTATAATCATGCCAGTGCACTCCAGCCTGGTAGACAGAGCAAGACTGTCTCTTAAACAAACAAACAAAAAATACAGAAACTCTTGAGTTAGAAAAAAATGGTGGTATTTTATTAGGAGTTCTATACAAGGAATTAGAAAGTCACAATTTTAGCCCTCTAGATGTGTGGCGCTGGGTGAGGTACTAACCACTCTGGGATTTGGATGGTCTATCCATAAAGCTGCATGCCTGGTGTTGTACTCAGAGACACATATTTTTCACACACATTGAAAAGATCTTTTGTTGAAAGGTCAGGAGGCTACTATCCTACTCATACTCCTCATCAAATGAAATGTTAGCTAGTGCCAGTGTTCAAGAGGAGTCAAAACTTATGATGACACAATTAGAGGTAAAATTCTTTAAATGTTTATGTATTACCAGTTGAAGTGGTGTAAGCACTTCCTGTCTGTTTTGATAAGCTGGACTGCCATGGGAAGACAGTGCCTATTTGAAGGATATTAAGAATGTCGTGATGGCTAAGAACAGACTGACAGTAACTTTGTAGAAAAACACCACTGTGCCAAAGATATTTTTGTTCTCTTCTGCTATGTGAAAACATAAATCACTGGGCCGTTTCTCTTAATAAAGAGGAATTATTAAGGCTACTAGGATTAGGGAAGAAAGAATCAAATATCAAGGTAAATAGTGAAGGGAAGAATTTTGAGACTTAATTTTTACTTTTAAATGAAATCGTATCTAATAAAATTTTGATAACTAACAATACTTTAATTCTTAGAATAAAGAATTCTAGAGTAGAGAATTAACCAATTGTGATAGCAGTAAAAATAATTGTGATAAAACTGTATTGTTGACATTTTCCCTTTCCAGGTGGCTTTAATTTTGATATTGGCAGTTCTCTAGCATCACTTTCATTGACTTTTTGTGAAATTCTCTATTTTTGGAAAGATTTACATTTTTGTTCTGTAATCATTTTACATAATGTATAGGTAGATGTTGTGGGAAGTGACTAAGGCATTGACATGATATATGGGGGTAGATTTTAGTGTTAGGCAGAGAAGACTGTGTTTGGAGTAGGAAATAATTTTTTAAGTGATTACTTCATTTGTGAATAATTTTATGTTTTACTGAATTTTGTTTCTGATAACAACTATGTAACAGGGGATTCTCGTAATAAATAACAGTAAAGTGGGGGCGCATTGGTCAGTAAAGTGGAGGTGCATTGGCCTAGCACTTTGGGACACCGGGGTGAGCGGATCACTGGAGGTCAGGAGTTTGAGACCAGCCTGGCCAACAGGGTGAAACCCTGTGTCCACTAAAAATAGAAAAAATTAGCTGGGTATGCTGGCGTGCACCTGTAGTCCCAGCTACTCGGAAGGCTGAGATAAGAGGATCATAAATAACAGTAACCTTCCTCTGTATTACTGAAGATTTTTTATCATCCAGGGCCTTAAAAGCTTTCTCTGAAATAAAACTTAATTTCTTTTAAGATTCATCTTGGAGGCATAATCAAGTTCCTAGATCTTCATCAGTGGTACTTGGATCATTTGGAACAGACTTAATGAGAGAGAGGAGAGATTTGGAGAGAAGAACAGATTCCTCTATTAGTAATCTTATGGATTATAGTCACCGAAGTGGTGATTTCACAACTTCATCATGTATGTATAAATTACATTAAGTATAGCTTATTTCATAATGTTCCATTTTTCTCTTTACGTATATTACTAAAACAACAATACAAAGGAATAAAGTATATCTTTTGTCTTATGAAGATTTCAGAATACCTTAATATTTTTTCTAGTATCTTATTTTGACCTTAAAAAATAAATAATTTGAAGTACAGCAGATGAATATGAGTATCTAGATTCCATCTACCTTTACATTGTTTACCTGCATTCTTCCTTTTATGAATGTCTGTGTTACAAAGTAACATACTAAATCTTAAATCCTCAAATATAATTTGCCTATAACATGTAGTTTAATAAATAACTACTATTAATTCTGAAGTAACTAAAAGTTGAAATCACAATTTTAAGGCATAATTTGGAATTACTTCAGTATAACATGAATGTGCCTCTAGTTTTATTAAATTGACCTTAAGACCCACACTTTGTTTTTTGTTTGTTTGTGTGTTTGTTTGTTTTGAGACAGAGTTTTGTTCTTGTTGCCCAGGCTGGAGTGCAATGGCATGATCTCGGCTCACTGCAACCTCCCCTTCTGGATTCAAGTGATTCTTCTACATCAGCTTCTCAAGTAGCTGAGATTATAGGCATGTGCCACCATGCCCAGCTAATTTTGTATTTTTAGTAGAGACAGGGTTTCACCGTGTTGACCAGACTGATCTTGAACTCCTGATCTCAGGTGTTCCGCCCGCCTCAGCCCCCTAAAGTGTTGGGATTATAGGCGTGAGCCCTGCACACAACCACACTTTGTATCACTGTACATAGCCTTAAACTATCATGCTAAGTAACTGAAGAAAAAAGGTGCTGCTAATTGAAGTTGACAAATACAGTAGGCAGAAATGGAGCTTCATTTACATAGTAGTTTTGTTTTTAAAGGTTTATTTGGCCGGGTGTGATGGCTCACGCTTGTAATCCTAGCACTTTGGGAGGCTGAGGTGGGCAGATCATGAGGTCAGGAGATTTGAGACCAGCCTGGCCAACATGATGAAACGCTGTCTCTAGTAAAAATACAAAAATTAGCCGGGTGTGGTGGTGTGTGCCTGTAGTCCCAGCTACTCGGGAGGCTCAGGCAGGGGAATCGCTTGAACCCGGGAGGCGGAGGTTGTGGTGAGCAGAGATCTCACCTCTGCACTCCAACGTGGCAACAGAGTGAGAATCCGTCTCAAAAAAAAAAAAAAAAGTTTAGGCTATTTTAATTTATCTTATGGGGGCAAAACTTTGCTCTATTTATAACAAATGAAAACATTTTACTTCCTTGGCTTTGGATGGTAGAGCTTTAGTAGACAGTATCGATAGCTTCTAGGTTTGGGAGTATAAAAGTACAGGATAGAAAGAGATTTAATTCCTAACATTTACCCTTTCATAAAGCTTCATGTATTCGCATAGTATTAATTTAGCTCTTACACAAGGTGTATGGGGTAGTTTCTTTACAAAGGAATCCTATAGTGTTTCTCATCGTATTTGAAGATTTAAACCACCACTTAAGGAATCCTTTCAAAAGTGCAGATGTCACAGCCCTATTCTGATTCATAGTTCCTAGCCAATATTTGAAAGCAAATGTATTTCTGATGAGTAGCCAGGGATAAAAGCTACTATTAACCTGAAAGAAAGAAAAAATTGGAAAAGTTTTTAGCTATTAGCAAGACTTATAAAATTACAAGTGTTTAAAACAACATTTTAATTTATTGCACAGAGTAAAAAAAATCTCCAAAACAGTCTCCCTAGGATGATTTTGCTTTTAATCATTTGAAGAGTCATTTACATTGTATTATTTGGCCTGTTTAAAATTGTCTCAACTTAAATACTAGATATTATTGTATCATATCAAATAATTTCTGATCAATGAGTTCAGTTTATCAAGTAATGTTTGCCTTTCATAAGCTCATAATACATTTTTCTTATATATATTTGTAATGTTGACTCTACACAGCATTACTGGATTTTACCAGTAAGAATAGAAAGAGAAATATGTTTATGTTTTTTCTATAATAATAGTAAACTCTGTAGTTACAATATAACAGTATTCAGTCTGAATCCAGTGCTTTGTTCTGGCACTTAACATAGTTAATAAATGCAAATAATAATGCTCAAATTATTTCATGTAATTAGTTATCTTTACTTTCTTTCAAAAATAGACGTTCAAGACCGAGTTCCTTCATATTCACAAGGAGCAAGACCAAAAGAAAACTCAGTGAGCACTTTACAGTTGAATACATCATCCGCAAACCACCAATTGCCTTCTGAACATCAGACCATACTAAGTTCCAGGGACTCCAGAAATTCCTTAAGATCAAATTTTTCTTCAAGAGAATCAGAAGGTTCCCGAAGCAATACACAACCTGGATTTTCTTATATTTCAAGTAGAGATGAAACCCCAATCATAAGCAATTCAGAAAGGGTTGTTTCATCTCAAAGACCATTTCAAGAATCTTCTGACAATGAAGGTAGGCGGACAACCAGGAGATTGCTGTCACGCATAGCTTCTAGCATGTCATCTACTTTTTTTTCACGAAGATCTAGTCAGGATTCTTTGAATACAAGATCATTGAGTTCTGAAAATTCTTATGTTTCTCCAAGAATCTTGACAGCTTCACAGTCCCGTAGTAATGTACCATCGACTTCTGAAGTTCCCGATAATAGGGCATCTGAAGCTTCTCAGGGATTTCGATTTCTTAGACGAAGATGGGGTTTGTCATCTCTTAGCCACAATCATAGCTCTGAGTCAGATTCAGAAAATTTTAATCAAGAATCTGAAGGTAGAAATACAGGACCATGGTTATCTTCCTCACTTAGAAATAGATGCACACCTTTGTTCTCTAGAAGGAGGCGAGAGGGAAGAGATGAATCTTCAAGGATACCTACCTCTGATACACCATCTAGAGCTCATATTTTTAGAAGAGAATCAAATGAAGTGGTTCACCTTGAAGCACAGAATGATCCTCTTGGAGCTGCTGCCAACAGACCACAAGCATCTGCAGCATCAAGCAATGCCACAGCAGGCGCCTCTACATCAGATTCGGCTCAAGGTGGAAGAAATACAGGAATAGCAGGGATTCTTCCTGGTTCCTTATTCCGGTTTGCAGTCCCCCCAGCACTTGGGAGTAATTTGACCGACAACGTCATGATCACTGTAGATATTATTCCTTCAGGTTGGAATTCAGCTGATGGTAAAAGTGATAAAACTAAAAATGCACCTTCAAGAGATCCAGAAAGATTGCAGAAAATAAAAGAGAGGTAAATTTGAATGCCTGTCTTAAGCCTATAAATCAAGAATATATTAGAGAAAGAGCTCTTCATTTCTTTTCTTTTCTTTTTTTTTTTTGAGGTGGAGTCTGGCTTTGTCACCCAGGCTGGAGTGCAGTGGCGTGATCTCAGCTCACTGCAACCTCCACCTCCTGGGTTCAAGCCGTTCTGTCTCAGCTTCCCGAGTAGCTGGGACTACAGGCACACGCCACCACCACCTGACTAATTTTTGTATTTTTGGTAGAGAAGGGGTTTCACCATATTGGTCAGGCTGGTCTTGAACTCCTGGCCTTAGGTTATCCACACGCCCCAGCTTCCCAAAGTGCTGAGATTACAGGCATGAGCCAAGGCGCTCGGCCCAGAACTCTTCATTTCTAAATTGGCTTCTTATAAAATTGATATATGAAGCTTTCTTTTTTTTTTAATTTTGAGATGGAGTCACACTCTGTTGCCCAGGCTGGAGTGTACTGGCACAATCTTGGCTCACGGCAACCTCTACCTCCCTGGTTCAAGCAGTTTTCCTGCTTCAGCCTCCCAAATAGTTTGGATTACAGGCGGCCGCTATCACACCAATTAATTTTTGTATTGTTAGTAGAGGCTGGATTTCACCACATTGGCCAGGCTAGTCTCGATCTCCTAACCTTAAGTGATCCACCTGCCTCCACCTCCCAAAGTGTTGGGATTACCTGGGTGAGCCACCAGGCCCAGCCTGAAATTTCTTCCCTTAACATTTATATCCATTAAGATGTTAATGGCTCACTCATAGGTAAATAGATAAGAATTAATAATTTCAGATAGGCAATGGGGGGTGTGAATTACGTCAGAAAGTAATCTAAAGGTTATTTTAACCAGGTTGGAGTACATATACACACAAAGACAAAAATCTTAATCTCTTACTTAATTCCTTGGTAAACTAGCGCTAAATGGGGTAGGTAAGAGGAACAGATTACCAATAAATCTGTCTTAGCCGTTACTAAGATGATTTATTAGCTAACCATTTATTTACATTTTTTACTGCAAATCTTTCTTTGGAATTTGATGCACAAAATTATCTTTATTTTGTATTTGAAGTCCAGGTATATACTGAATATTCTTTTTAAATATTTTGTAGAGACAGGTCTTGCTTTGCTTCCCAGGCTGGTCTCAGACTCCTGGCTTCAAGTGATCCTCGTGCTTCAACCTCCAAAAGTGCTGAGATTGCAGGCGTGAGCCACCATGCCTACCCAGTTCTTTACATATTAGAATTATTTAACAGAAATACCAGTGTAGGCCAGGCACGGTAGCTCGTGCCTGTAATCTCCAGACTTTAGGAGGCTGAGGCAGGTGGATCAGGAGGTGAGGAGATTGAGACCATCCTGGCCAACATGGTGAAACCCCATCTTTGTTAAAAATACAAAAATTAGCTGGGTGTGGTGACGTGCACTTGTAGTCCCAGCTATTCAGGAGGCTGAGGCAGGAGAATCTTTTGAAACTGGGAGGTGGAGGTTGCAGTGAGCTGAGGTTGCACCACTGCACTCCAGCCTGGAGACAGAATGAAACTCTGACTCAAAAGAAGAAAAAAAAAAGGAAAAAGAAATTTAAATTCAGGGCATAGAATCTTTTTATACAAATAAATCTTTATATAGAGTTGAAGGTTGCTTATGAATTACTGGTAATAGTGAAAAGACAAAAAAGCAGATCTTAGTCCCATCCTGACTATTAATTTAGTCATCCTAGTCTAATTACTTAGCATAAAATAAAATGAGATAAAGTAGTTTATTTGAAATGCACTTTGAGGAAAAGACTTATATAAAGTTAATGTTGTGGAATTTGTTTTTCACAAAGCCTAATAGAACTGTTGGGAAGCATAGTTGTTACTGTTATTTTTAGATTTTTTGTACTTTAATAAGAAAATACTTTGGGCTGCCATACTTCTATTTTTCATTTTATAGGGTAGATTTTACCATGTGACTGTTATTTTCCTGCTTTTAAACTTGCCATTTTTCCTTTTTTGTAGAAAGGCTTACGCTACTCTGGTAGTGTTTGCTTTAATGTTTGCCTGTTATAGCAGCTTCCTCTAATTGCAGGCTGTCTGCTGTCTGCTAAGGAATGTAGTAACATATTTTCAGCCTTCAAGGTTAGGTTAATTTGAGTACAGTAGTGTAGGCAGAGGGCAAAGTGTTAGTTTAGTTATCTTCAGAAAGAAATGATTGAGTCAGTACCACTCTGTCTGGTTCGTTTAAAAAGCACCATTTGTTGGTGATTTTGCCAGAGAGAGTGAGTGTGTGTTGTGTATATGTTTGTATTCCTGTACTGTATCTGTCCTCATACCTAAGGATTTTAAGACATTACACAAGTTAAAAATGATACAGAAAAAATGAATCCACCAAGTCAGTAATTGAAACTCTGAAGGGAAGAAAGTTAAATTTAAAGGTCAAATGTAAATACCATGTTTTCAGTCTTTAAAAATAATTTATGCTTGAGGTCATGTCTGATTAAGACAGGCCATGAAAGTCTCCTAGCAGTTGTATATCCATCTCTTTCCACAAATTTTTTGCTAAGTTCATTTAGGAATCCATATATTCCAGGTTGTATTTCAGTAACAGGTCAGCATTCTGTATTACAAATTTACTGAGTACGTGTTTCATGCTAACAGTGGAATAACACAGTAGGAATTTTAACAATTACCTTATTATATAGAACTATTACTCTGCATTTATATTACACAATGGGCTGTTAAATAGAGGACATAGGTTAATGGAAACTTAAAAGATTGCTGCAGGAAATGGAGGGGATGGAGAATTTTAACATACTTTTTAATTTTTTCTGTGATACACAAGTCAGTTTAAACGTCATTCTGATAACGTAAATGAGAATCTACAAGCCAGTATGTGTTTAATTCGTGGAAATAGCCCTAAAATTTGAGGGGAGGCAAGGGGCAAAAGTGGTAAGTTTATCTTATCTTTATACTGTTGGACTTGAAGTAGTCTGGAAATTAAAATATTTTAGAGGTACTTATAAAGTCATTGAGAAAAATATAGGTCTTAAACTGTCTGCCAGTCATAGGTTAACCTATCATTTATTTTCAAATGATTTAAGTAATTTTTGTGATGTGATGGAATGAAGGAGAAAGAACTATTAGGGAAGCTCATAAAATACTTGTTACAGTTTTTATTCTCAGTGAGAGGATTTTTCATTTTCAGTCAGAGGGTTGCTGATTAATAATAATTGTTACCATTTTGTTGATGTTACTATTTGCTTTTTTCCACCCAGAGACAGTGTGGGTAGAAATATCAAAAAAGAGAGCTTGTGATTATGTGTCACTGAAGTAACCAACCAAGATGAGTTATGATAGATCTGGGAAATGTGCCTTCTTTTCCAGCCTCCTTTTAGAGGACTCAGAAGAAGAAGAAGGTGACTTATGTAGAATTTGTCAAATGGCAGCTGCATCATCATCTAATTTGCTGATAGAGCCATGCAAGTGCACAGGAAGTTTGCAGTATGTCCACCAAGAGTGTATGAAAAAGTGGTTACAGGCCAAAATTAACTCTGGTAAGATTTACCCTTTTGTGTTTTCACAGTTTTTCTAAGAGATACACATATATATGCCTTTTGGTTAACAAATGTATGATTTATAGATTATTGAATTTAGACTTTTAACAGTTATCTTAATCATTTTTGAAGTCTTAGCAGAAGCGTTAAAGAGCATTAGTCTGTCTTTATAAATTTTTAGTAATGTATATTTCATTTCCCAACCATGTACTTCATAACATGTATAACAGCTGTAATTTGTGATCACTGATATGTCCCTTATATCATATAAGATCCTTTTGAATCAAGGAAATAGACTCACCATTTACCAACTGTGTGTTCTTGAGAAAGATTTATTTCTAATGTTGCTGTTGTGTCACTTAGCAAATTACAATAATAAGGCTTCTGTGGGGATTTATTTGTTCATTGAGTGCCTGTAATAGAGCCAGGCACAGTAGTTCTAGACATTAGTTATAGGATGGTAAAAAGATAAGGCGCTTGCTTCTTGCATTGGTATTGGATGTTAAGGAAATGCCTTTCTGAGGTGAGAACATGTAAATTGAGAGCTGAGCTATTCAGTAATTAGGGGAGAGCACTCTAGCATAGGGAACAGCAAGTTCAAATACTTTAAGGTGGGAATCAACTTGGTGTATTTGAGGAGCTGAATTATGCATAGTGTGGCTGTTGTATAATTAGTCAGGGAGAGGAGAATAAAGCTGAGATGAGAAAGATTAGCAGAGGTTAGCTCATGCAGGATTTTTAAAGCAAAGGCCCAAACCTTAGATATAAGTATGATGGGAAGCTACTAAAGGGTAAGGGGAAGAAATGATCTTACTCATATTTGGCTGCTCTGTAGAGAATGGATTTTTAGGGGGACGAGTAATACAGGGAGACCAACCAGGAGTCTGTTATTGGAGCGCTTGTTAAGAGTTGGTGGTGATTAACGTGTAGCAGTGGTGATCGTGATGATAGAAATGGATAGATTCTGATATATTTTTTAGGTAGATTGTGTAAGACATCCAATTCAGTAGATTGGATGTGATGGAATGAAAGAGAAAGAACTATTAGGGAAGTTCATATTTTTGCCTTGAGCAGTTAAGTGTATGACGGTTCCTTTTACTGAAATAGGAAGCTGAAAAGGGAACTAAGACTTTTGTTTTGGATGTTAAATTTGAACTGCTTATTAGATAACCATATAGAAATGTCAGTAGGCAGTTAGCTAGACAAGCCTGGCATTTCAGGAGAAACACTGATTAGTTTCAGTTATGAGCACGTGAATAACATTTGAGGCTTTGGTCAGCTAGAGGAAGAGCAGATACCAAAGAAATAGGCCCAGGACAGAGCCCTGGGACACTTAACATTTAGTGAGAACAGAGGAGATTTAAGGAGCAGCCTTTAGTCAGAAAGGAAGAAAACCAAAAAAATGTGTTGTGCAAGCCAAAAGAATGCTTTAAAGAATATGTGATCAACCCTGCACTTCTGAGAGGTCAAGTAAGAGGAGAAGAAAGAATCATTGGATTTGATAGCGTGGGTGTTCTTGGTGGTTTTAGTCTCTGGAATCATGGGTTCCTAAGCCTTATTATATTAGATTGAGAAGAGAAAAGGAGGTAAGAAAGGAGAGACAGCAACACAGATTTGACACTTTAGGAGACTGGAGATAGGGAACAGGAATTAGAGTTATATGGGATCACAGGAAGTGTTTTTGTTTTATTTTGAGGTAGGAGATTTTTAGGCATGTTTTTATTTTGAGACTTCTAACAGAAAAAAAAAATATGAAAAGAGGAGAAAGAAGATGGGATCCAGAGCACAGGTTGAATGGTTATCCCTTAATAGGAGAAAGGATATATTCTCTTCAGAAGGCTAGTGTCGATATGGGTGTTGATCAGTTTGTTGCTTTAATGGGAAGATTTATGACTTCCTGTGTCAATTGCATCTGTTTTCTTAGGTAAGGTCTTTCACTGATTAGGAGGCAGGTTAGAAGATTTTGAGGTGTGAGAAAAATAACATTCTAAGGATGTGGATATGTCGTAGGATTTCCAGATTGTATTAGTGTCTGTAAAAGTGATTTTAAAATTAGGTACACATAAAATTTTTTTTAAGCTGTTATCAGATGCTTGGGATACAGGTATGGACTAGAGTTCAATGCTGGTGGGTCTTTTGCCAGGCAAATATGATGAAGGGAGTTAAGGGTATCTATAAGGACATAATTGTGGCAGTCATAGAAATTAAAATCAGAAGGAAAGTAAGGACATCACGAAGTGTATAATGAGAAAGTGGTAGATTATCTTTGAATTTTATTGACACTGAACTAAGTAGGCTAAAATAATAACTGGTACACAGGAGGAGAGGATGCTTAAAATAGAGATTTAGGGGTAGTACAGTAAATTGTGACGAAATCAAGGGGGGTGAACTTAGAGTGGGTGACTGAGGTTGGAAAGGGTAATATTGGAAGCAAAGATGTTGAGAAAGTTATAATCCAATGGGACTGGTCTTAGATGTTGAAACAACCAAGGATTTAGTTGGCTAAGAAAGTAGAGAGCCAGGTGCTGAAGTCATTAGTGAATTAGGGGAATTAGGATTTGAAAACAGTAATGGGTATATTGGGTGGGCAACTACTACCCTCACTTCTTCTTCTTGAGTTACAAGGGACTGTGGGGATAAAATGGCTATAGAAACATACATATAGGTATTATTAGTCAGGGGGCACTGTGGTTCAGACATGAAAGTAAAAAGTTCAAAAAAGAAAGGTTGGTGATTAGAGGAATTTACTGGTATTAGACCATGAGTACAAGAGAGGACATAGAAACTAACTAGTAAGGTAGAAAATTAGATCAGATTAATAAATGTACATAATTGTGTGAGATTAAAGGTCTGATCATTATAGCATGGTGACAAAGGCAAATATGTTGTGAGGTATGATGGCACTGATTTTGATTTTCATAATCTGTTGGAGGAGTTGGGTTCAAGTTGGAGATTATGGGGATACTGGGAAAATTCCTGAGGCTCCCAGTAATATGGTAGTCAAGTGGTGAGCAGTAGCCCCCTTGGTGGGCACAAGAGGAGAAAGCAGTATCTTTTCTTCTAAGCTAGTCTAAGCCCAACGCACTGAACAAACAAGCTGTCTCACCTGGAGCTGCCTTTTCTCTGATCTGTGTGGTGGTACAGTAACTCACAGGCTTTGTTGGTCACTCCCATGAGGTGTTAGGAGGACTAAATGAAAGATTACACTTAACATGCTTTTCATTTTGACACTTTAGGGCCCAGAAATATTAGCTATTACCAAAATGAAGAACAACAACTTGACTTAACTTGTGATACAGACAATTGATTATAAGTGCTAGATATGGAAGAAAACAGATAATACAGTTTATTGTTTAAGAACATTGGCTTTTTGAAGTTAGACAAGCCCAGTTTGGAATATTTACTTGAACACTCAGCTAGCTATAGGGTCTTGAGCATGTTTCTTTTTTTCTTTTTTTCTTTTTTTTTGAAAGAAAAAGAGAGGAAAGAAAGAGTGAAAGAAAGAAAAAAAAAGAATGTAAGAGAGAAAGAAAGAGGAAGAGAAAGAGGGAGAGAGAACGGGATTCTTGCTCTATTGCCCAGGCTAGAATGCAGTCTAAAAATGGGTATTAAAAACCTCTTTTA